>JAXQQM020082932.1:0-21198 GCA_034641835.2 Pinus albicaulis
GTAGGTGGAAAAGAGGCGCACTACAAGCAACGATTATTTATGCAGCAACAAGCAACTGAAAAGGAAATGAAAGAAAATACTAGTAACATGATGTTGCCTAAGATATTAATTGTAAACAAAAACAATAAGCACACTTTTAAACTATGAAGTAAAATTGGGTAAGTAAACCTAATTAACTTTGAACATAAAAATTTATTGCAGGTCCTATCTAGCCTACACCTAAACCCTAGTTTAACCAATGATGCGGTCAGGTTATGTAAACTCAACTTTCCAGTGCAGCCACCGCATCAGTTCCTGACCTGCAAGAACAACAATGATCAGGATTAGAGCTAATATCCAAAAAAGTGCAGCAACAGTAAAACTTACCTGAGGAGTAGGTGCAATGGAAAAAGGATCATAGATACTTACCAAAGAACATGCCAGAATAGATTGTGCAGGCTGAATCTCACTCTCATCTCGATATACCTCAATCTGTTCTTGAAACTCAACATTATTGATAAATGACACAAAATCATTCGTGCACAACCCTGGATCTAAGGGGTGATGGGTAAGCCAATTCCTATTTGCAAGCACATTCACTGAATGGGGTTGGTTGAGTTGATCGACAATCTCATCATGGTGTTGGGGACCATCAGTTTTATGGAATGGAAACAATACGCAAGTGCCAGGAAAATTATAGATGCATGCACACCCAAGCGTAGAAATCCTAGTTTCGAAAACCCTAGTCCAGGGTTGCTCCTGGGTTTGGTTAAAGGTATGGGGATCTGAATCCATATTTGTAGGAGCCTGAAATTCCTCACTGCTTTGAACAAACTCTGGACCTTCAAGCAAGGGGCTTTCCAACTTTGACTGCTGGGCGAGATTAACAGGCGAATGGGCATGATCATCAATTGTAGTGATTTGAAAGATGTCAGTGGGTTTTGTATTAATTTGGTCGAATGTTTGCGCACTGACAGATTGATAATCCAAAATGTCAGATTCTCCAGATTTTCCAGGATGGGGTGAATTTGACACGTTAATGCTGGAAGGAGCATGGTACTGGGGAATTGTCATTTCAGAAACGTTCGGCGGAAGCTGACGCGTTTGGATCTTCTGGTGGGTACTTAAAACTTCCCAAAGTGGATCATCGAATTCAGGTGTCTTCGTATGGTCAGCAAGGATATTTGAGTGACGATCGTCAGCAGTATGATTGAATATGTTTTCAGATAAGGAGTGATCACTGCAACCATCAGTTTGGTCAAGTTCGGTACCTGGCAAGTTAGCCTCCCTGGGGTTTACCAACTGGGATGGATTGATAACGGACACATCTTGAATTTTCCCAGATAGGAAATCACTCCCATGGTTGTCTAAAGATTCCGAGGGAGACAGATCAGATTTAAAAGATTCATCGATTTTAGATTGTGATTGTGAAACACCACCTGTAGGCTTATGATTTTCACCAATACCAGTGTAAGAAAACTCTGAATGTCTAGAAAAATTTACTGGTATGGAGGGATCAAGAAACAAACTAGGGAACAATGAACGAAAATATTGAGTTGTAGGGGCGTTAACCCTACAAGGATTTTCAACACGTGCATTCAAAGGACACAAAGATCTGGCAGACCTTGTAAGGGAATCAACTTTATGCGGGGTAGGAGTCGATTCATAGTCCGTATGTGAACCAGATTCATAATCCAAATATGAACCAGATTGATCATCCGAATCCGGACCAGATTCATAATCCAGATATGAACCAGATTCATAATCCAAACGTGAACCAGATTCATAATCTGAATGTGAACTAGATTCATCATCTGAATGTGAACCAGATTCATAATCCGAATGTGAACCAGATTTAGGACTAAGTCCAGGGAGACATCGAGTGGGCTCGGGGTAGGTTTCATGAGCCAAAAGAGATAATGAGCCACTGGGGTGTTCAGATTCGAGATGGTACATGAAAGACTCAAAGTCAGAACAACCGTTGACTTGCGGCTTGTCATAGGGAACACTAGGCTCAGGTCGGGTTGCTAACTGAAATGGTTCAAGGGAAAGGAGAATCGCATACGCGAACTGTTCTCTTAACAACCTCCAATCGACATCCTTTTCAGGGAACTCAAAACAATAATGAACGAATCTGATGGAGAACTCAATTAAAGATTCCTGAGGTTCCATTCTGATGTCATTTATCTTTAGTAAAACGTTATGAAAATCATACCTGTGAAAAGTTTGTTGTAATTCACTGGCGAGTTGTTCATATGAATAAATGGAAGATTCCGGCAAAGTGCAGCACCATTGCTTAGCGCAACGTTTGAGGGTGAGGAAGAAAAGCAAACAAAATGAACCCTCATCATCAATTTCATAGCACTCACCCAAGTCACAAAAATCTGAATAGTGTTGGGCTATGGACACCCCATTTTCACCATCAAATTTTAACTGGGACAAGTGATACATAAGTTCATCGGAGATGTAGTATCCAGGCTCATAAAACTCCGACAAAAATCTTGGGAGAATGATTTGGGAACGAGCCACTACAGATATGAGATTAACTACAGGCACTAAAGGCTCAGCTTGTCATCTGCCCCCCCCCCTTTTCGTTAGACATCTAGTCGGAGTTTCGGCCCTCCTTCTAGCGCCAAATCTGTTGACGGGAAAAATTTTCCAGCTAGCAGTAGGGGATCTCCCCGGTAAAAAGTCCCAATTAGACCTTAAACCTTTTGGAGTAGGGATCCCATCCGGGGTGTGGGTCCGGTTACCGCTTAAGACACCTTCCCTTCTGGTCTCAAAAGAACTTGATTAAACCTGCGGACACACACTTATTCATAGGATACGAAATACATGATTGATGCATGGAACATGTCTACAACACTATGCGTAGCAAGAGAATGAATAAAACACATACGCCCGAAGAGATGCAGTTAACGCCACGTCTTTGGGGTTATGCTTGCAAGGTATCTTACCACAGAAGAAATAGTTCTTAATGGCAAGATTCCTCCTTACTTCTGAAAGATAAAACGAAATGCTAATAGACAAAGGTATTAACATACATTTAGAAAATGATAAAACTGAACATCATTAACAAAAGCATAGATAAACATGATGCATAAATGATGTTATTAGAAATGCAGTTTCATTAATCATAGGATGTTCTGAAACTGTTCAAGAAATACACACAGTGCTGTCACAACAAAACACATCATTCGACAAAGGGGGTTTTAGCAAGTATTCGTATTCATATGCCTAAGAATATGGTCTTTCAATAGAATAAAATGTAGCTCTTGAGTCTTCCAAAAAGAAAAAGCCCCTTTTACAAGCTCCTGAAGGTGTATTTATAATACGAAAACTGCCCTTTGGGCTTCCTTGACTTTTCATCTTCTTGACCGTTGGGCTGCCTTGCAACCCAGGCTTTTCTGCGACCTGCGACCTGAGCTGTTGATGCGACCTGCGACCTGAGCTATTGTTGCGACCTGCGACTTGAGTGGGTCGCGGGTCGCAAGTTGTAATAAAATGAGGGTATGCGACCTTGTGACCTTGCGACTAGGTCGCTGGGTCGCAGGGTCGCAAAAGTCCGAAAACCGAAGGTATGCGACCTTGCGACTAGGTCGCTGGGTCGCAGGTTCACAAAAGGTCGAAAACCGAAGGTATGCGACCTTGCGACCTGGCAATTAGGTTGCTGGGTCGCAGGGTCGCAAAAGGCAGAAAAACGAAGGTATGCGACCTTGCGACCCTGGCAGATGTGTGACCTGGGGTTTTATCCTTTCCATCTTTCTCCTGTTGAGATAGTCGTAGCTCTCGCCACATGATACCAGCACTTCTGTGTGAGCGACAAACTTCCTTGTCAGGGTCATCATCATAATCTCCTCATGTTACCTGCGTGTAAGCATGTTAGATTAGTCATTAGCCTCACCCACATAAATATGTTTATGCATGTTGAAGAAAAATAAGATACAATAAACAGAAAACGCAGATGCATAAGGAGCATATTGACAAGTAACATCAAGGGATTTTAATGATTAGCTTGGACCCCTATATAGTCCTGTTCTGTAGGCGATAGACTGCTAAAATATCTCGATCCAGGGAGAAGTCAAATCTTGCAACCTTTTAACTTCATCAGGCTTTAGATTTAGCTTTTCGGTAAGCCCATCCACTATAATTTCAGCCATGTATTCATGTTGTAGTGCTTCTGCCGTGTTGAACATTCTCTCTACCAAATCCATAGCTCGTTTGTCTGCTACATCCAAAAACACTGCGCCCAACAGAAGAGAAGGAGTAGGAGGTAACCGGCCCTTTTCACCAACTGGCGGGTCTCTGCATTAGCAATCATATCTGAGAGATATTCATCTCTGGGGCAGTAATTGTGTGAGCGATCTTCACTATAATGTCTTTATGCCGCTTGACATCTGCGAAACCCAAGGACGATGCTGGTGTTCAGAGCAAGGAGTCTACAAAAATGCAACCCATTGACCATACATCAAGAATGGGGCTGTAATGAAATCGATTGCTCGTGCATCTCAGAAACAACTCCGGAGGCCTATAGTTTTTAGCGATGGGGCTTCAAGTCACCACGCAGCAAATTCACAGAGCACGATTGCTAAAGGGCCCTCAATAACTCATTCATAATCGACTGAACATTCAAGGGAGCCGCTGACTGGTGACTGCTCCTTTCGTCTGCTCGATTTCCAGATTCTATAAAGTCTACCAAATCTTCATGCACCATTTCCATCATAGTATAAATATCGCTTGATCTCCTTCAACGTCACAATAAAAGGGAGCTTGACCTGGCTGTGAATTAACCTTTCAGACATGAATTTCTCTGTACAAGCCAGGTGTTTGAAAATACATTCTAATTTCTTGATGGCAGCGTTCTAGCATTAAATCTGCTCGCGATTTTCGCCTCCTCTGTCACTTAAACATCCACTTTTGGACTGCGCCAGCCTTCAATCTATATGCATGGCCTGCAATCACGGCCTGCTAAGATATGACAGACATGCTGTGCGTTAAAATTGCCTATTTCGGTGCATGGAACGTTAAACATCCACTTTTGGAATGTGCCAGCCTTCAATCTGTTCTGCATGGCCTGAAATCATGGCATGCTGAGATATGACAGACATGCCATGCGTTAAAATTGCCTGTTTCAGTGCATTAACATGGGACGTATTGATATACTTCCACACTGCTCACCAAAACGGCGGATCATATCACCATTTCTTCGGCATCCGTTTGGAAAGCTGACTCACCTCCTCCAGCGTGTGGGGCACCTGACTTGGCACCAGTGGTTAGCTGGCTTCGTGATATCACCCATGGCATATTGCGCAACCACCATCTATCGATAAACAGACCGTGGTGACTTATTATTTTGTTACAATTACTTAAAATTCCATTGTGGCTTTGTTACCATGCATATGCCTGTATTTCAAACATACCCTTTTGACCACTGCTCGGCGCCCATTCATCACATTTTCTCTCTGTTTAGTTTATATGATCTCGCCCCTACAATCTTACCCGGTTTGAAAACCATATTATTCTGGCACCTGCTTGAAACATGATTGTAAATTATTCTACATCACACTGTAGTTATTGTAACATGCCACCATAGGTTTATCATAACACTCTACTCCATGTTGAAAAATGCCTACGAACCTTCGGCTCCATGCAACGTGCCCAGGCATGTTTGCGCCATGTTTCCAACACATGCCATCGAACGTTTTATTTCATGCAACATGTCTGCGCCAAAGTCATTAAAACATCTCTCTCCATGTTTTAGACATGACTTTGACCATTATGTATCACCTCCATCATAGAAATAGTCGATTTCAATTGTAGTGGGTTTTCATGTGTTTCTAATCCATGCTTTAATTATAACGCGACCGTATTAACTCCGCCTATTGTATTCAGAACACCGAATGTCCAATCACAGTCGACTTTGGACCACCGTGTATATATATGTATCTGCTCCAAAACCTTTAGCATAGGTTGAAAACCATCGAACATTTTTGCCCAGGCTACATGCCATGGATTTATGTGCCATGTTTCCTCGTCCTGTTGACCGCTGGATATGTAAACTGCTTCACACATTTGCCACAAGTTGGAAAACAGTCGTTGGACCTTTGCACCTGCTCCACATTTTTAAAAATAAAACCATCGAACGTTGGATTCCAACGCCACGTGTCCATGCATATATGTTCCATGCAACGTTGGACTCCATGCATTTCTGCACAGTGTTTCCAACGTGTTCCATGCTATGTATATTACTCCAGATTGTTAAACATTGGTGCCCATGTGAGGTTTGACTGCTATAATCATATACATTTGCTCAAAGTATTTATCATAGGTGGAAGACCTGCCATCGCACGTGGTTTGAAAAATGAACTGCTTTATCTGCTTTGCGCCTTAGTTCAACCATATAACGTGGATCATTTGATTTTCCTCATATTGTTAGTGAAAATAAATAAAAATATTCATGCCAAGGTCATAACCTCATGATATGAATGCTTCTTGCCTTGAAAGATCGAGATTAGACATCTGCTACTCCGCAACCAAGCATGGGATGTCTTGTGAAAGCAATTGGAAATGTGATGTCGATGAGAAGTCTCCAAATATATTCATCTTACTTTAGTGTAAAAGCATATCCTTCTCGAGGAATTTCTTTTAAGACAATGCAGCTTCATAGGGTAGATTAGTCATTTGTTCAAGCCACATTGATGGCCCTTTTCATATTGCCCTTTTCCACCCGGCTACCAAAAGGCGTATGCATTTCAACATGACCTTTTAGGTTCAATTTGAAATTCCCCGTTTCTTATGGTCTCGCATAGATATCTTTCGAGAGAAAAGAAGACTAGGGTTTTAAGGCCTTTTCTTTCCTCCACATGTACTCCTTGCATCACAGATAAATCCACACTATGTGGCTCAGGATTAATAAATGTTGCTTTTGAAAGGAGCGTTCACATATTTGAAACTCTTTCGTTGGCTTGCCACACCACCCTGTCTGTTTTCGCACTTCTCCCCGACGCGAGAATGCCTCGAATGAGATTGTCATTGTCTAGAGAAATATTCTAAGTTTGCTTTGTTCACCGGGCTATACTTCAGGCTAGATTCATCGAAGTGGAGAAATATGTTCCTTTGCGTGCACCCCTCGACATTCAGATGATATGGTGTAGGATCTAGACATTTCCAAACGGAGCGCTTTAAGCATCTGGTGCGCACTAGTGAAGGAGGCCTTTGCATCAATGACATAAAAGGTTCTTTTCTGATCGATGTGCATCACACCATCCTCCTTTTAACAGTACTGATCACTCGCTCCTGATCCTCCCCTGTTCCGCAACTTTGGCCTCGTCGTTGAGCCCAATTTTATTACCCTTGATGTCCTGACACGACTGAGGAGTTTGTCACCTGTGGGGTCGACCTATGTGGAACATAATGACATCATAATTATTCTTTGATAATGGTGACCACAGATAAAACATATGAAACTAACAAGCCTAAGAGAAGTATTCAAACAACAGCTTAATGACCTACAGTAGGAAGGATTTTATTTGTCAATACACAAAAGGTTTCCATTCAAATGTATGCATGGCAATCTCATTACACATGGCGCGACTGCAACAAGAGTGTTTGGGCATACGCTGGATGATCCTTCCCACATATGGCGTGATTGCAACAACGACATTTGATCATGATGGCGAGACAACTCATGAGGGGTTGGGGATAGGTCGCTGGGATGTAGTTGATTGCAGGTCGGGTGGAAGACTTTAACGCCTAAGCGAGCAGAGGGGGAACCCGAAATTTTAAATATACCCAAAATTTTGGGTGGTGTTGTAGCGGCTACAACAAATGGTGAACCACTGGTAGAATCCAGCATCTCTGTCAATATCACCACAATAGTCTGAGTCCGGATAATGATGCAAGGGAATATTGAACCAGTTCCGTGGGTACCCTTTGTATTACTTTGGCCCTTTACAGGTATGCCTAATCCTTGTGCCTCAACTAAGTCCCGCTAATCAGAAACACATCAAAGAGAAAGCTCACAGATGCCAGTAGCTTGTTGATGATGTGAAGAGCAAGGCACTCGGTTTATTATTCTCAGGATTTTTAAAGTAAGCTTCTGGTGTTGCTCCGCTGCCAGCAGGCCTGGACAGTACCCCGGCGGAGTCACTTCAAGAAATCACAAACGTTGCTCCGCTGCCAGCGAGCCTGGTCAGTACCCCGGCAAAGTCGTTGCACTACCTCTCTGCGCAGGAAGCCTTTCTCGATCCTTTACCCTTATTTGTTTCATGTGCTTACAACACTTATTTTCATGTGCTCGTGGCACTTATTTTCATGTGCTCATGGCACTTATTTTCCATGGGCGGATGAGGGATCCCGACTTATTTTATGAGCAAGAGAGGTTGTTTCTCATGTTACAGAAACTGAAAGATATCCTGATTTGGGTTTGCCCTTGTGCCTAACCTTCACATCCCATCTACCACAATAGGTGAAGCATGAAAAACATATCATTAAGATGTCCAAGACTATGCTGGGCACAAGGCTTAGGCTACGGGTAGGGGTCATTCGAACTCATTAGGTCTCCCATAAGCAGCCGGCTCGTATCTCCCTAGCTAAATGAGTTTAGAATCATAGGCATCCTATTGAGAATGTGACTTCAATGACTCGTCCTAAGAGAAATTTTCCTCTTGAGATAGCCACCACCCCTTCACGCCAAAACAATGGAGTTACTGCTTCAAAAATTGGGGCAAAACAAGACTGCAAGGTGATAGGGTTGTAATGAGGGCTCGTGCAGTGGCAGGCGAAATGACAGAACTGATGTGAGGAAGAGAGAGTACGACGCAATGTAAAAGGTGAGGCTCAGGATGCGATGCAATGCCATGTGCGAGAACGATCAACCAGTTGTAGGTGGCATAGAGGCGCAATACAAGCAATGATTATTTATGCAACAACAAGCAACGAAAAAGGAAATGAAAGAAAATACTTGTAACATGATGTTGCCTAAGATATTAATCGTAAACAACAAACACACTTTTAAACTATGAAGTAAAAAATTTGGCAAGTAAACCTAATTGACTTGAAACTAAAAATTTTTATTGCAGGTCCTAGCTAGCCTACACCTAAACCCTAGTTTAACCAATGATGCGGTCGGGTTATGTAAAATAAATTTTCCAGTGTAGCCACCGCATTAGTTCCTGACCTGCAAGAGCAACAATGATCAGGATCAGAGCTAGTATCCAAAAAAGTGCAGCAGCAACAACACTTACCTGAGGAGCAGGTGCAATGGCAAGACGATCATAGATACTTCCCAAAGGACAAGCCAGCATAGATTGTGTAAGTTGAATCCCACTCTCATCTTGATATGCAGCAATATGTTCTTGAAAATCAACATTTATAAATGACACACATTCATTCATGCACAATCCTAGATCTGATGGGCGCTGGGTAAGCCACCGCCTGTTTTCAGGCACATCAACCGGAAAGGGTTGGTCGAGTTGACCGACAATCTTAACATGGTGTTGAGGACCATCAGTTTTATGGAATGGAAAAAATAAGCAAGTGCCAGGCGAATTATAGATGCATGCGCATCCAAGCGTAGAAACCCTAGTTTGGAAAACCGTAGCTCGAGGTTGCTCTTGGGTTTGGTCAAGGGTATGGGGATCTGAATCCATGTTTAGTGGAGCCTGAAATTCCTCACCGCCTTGAACAAACTCTGGACCTTCGAGCGGAGCGCTTCCCAACTTTGATGGTTGGGCGAGATTAATAGGCGAATGGATGTGATCATGCATTATGGTGAGTTGCAAAATGTCAGTGGGCTTTGTATCAATTTGGTCAAATGTTTGCGCGTTGACTGATTGATAGATCGATATATCATATTCTTTAGATTCGCCAAGGTAGGGTGGATTTACCGCGGTTATGCTGGGAGGAGCGTGGTATTTGGGGATCGTCATCTCAGAAACGATTGGCAGAAGCTGAAGCGCTTCGACTTTCTGATGGGTACTTGAAACTTCCCAAAGCGCATCATCGACTGTTGGTGTCTCCATATGGTCGGAAAAAAGATGTGAGTGACAATCCTTAGCTATATGATTGAATATTTTTTCAGATAAGGAGTGATCGCTACAACCATCGATGTGGTCGAGTTGGGCACCTGGCATGTCAGGCTCCCCGAGAGTTACCGACTGGGATGGATCAATAAAGAGGACATCTTGAGGTTGCCCAGTCAGATAATTGCTCCCATGGCTGTCTAAATATTCCGAGTGAGAAAGATTAGATCTAAAAGATTCATCGATTTTGATCTGTGATTGTGGAACACCATCCGCGTGCTTATGATTGTCGCCAATACCAGTATAAGGAAATTTTGAACGTCTCGAAGAAATTACTGGTGTGACGGGATCGGGAAACCAACCGGGGAATAATGAACGAATAGATTGAGTCGCAGGGGCGTTAACCATACGAGGCTTTCCGACCCGTGCATCCGTGTCATTCAGAGAAAACGATGATCTGGCAGACCTTGTAAGGGAATCAACTTTATGCGGGGTAGGAGTCGATTCATAATCCGTATGTGAACCAGATTTAGGTTCGTGGCCAGGGAGACACCGAGTGGGCTCGAGGTAGGTTTCATGAACCGGGAGAGGTAATGAGCCACTGGGGTGTTCAGATTCATAATCCAAATGTGAACCAGATTCATAATCCGAATGTGAACCAGATTCATCATCCGAATGTGAACCAGATTCATAATCCGGATGTGAACCAAATTCATAATCTGAATGTGAACCAGCTTCATAATCCGAATGTGAACCAGATTCATCATCCGAATGGGAACCAGATTCATCATCCGAATGTGAACCAGATTTAGGACTAAGTCCAGGGAGACATCGAGTGGGCTCGAGGTAGGTTTCATGGACCGAGAGGGATAATGAGCCACTGGGGCTTTCAAGCTTGGATTCATCATGGTGCATGAAAGATTCAAAGGTAGTGCAGTAAGCTTTATCCTCTTGCCAGTGTCTATCCTTACTCAGGACTTCCAAGGTCACAACTCCACTCCCATACAACTCAGGAAGAGGGGCGAGAATATCACAAATAGCAACACTCTCCTTGGAGGCCTGAATGTGGTCTGGACTCGGGGAGATGGACAAGGAAGCATTAGGGACAAAGTCCGAATAGCCGGTATAGGGAACACTAGGATCTAACTGAAATTGCTCAAGGGAAATCACATACTTGAACTGTTCACCTAAACATTTCCAATCAACATCCCTCTCAGGGAACTCAAAACAATAATGAACGAATCTGATAAAGAACTCACCTAAAGATTCCTAAGGTTCCATTCTGATGTCATGTAACTTTATTACAACGTTATGAGGATCATACCTGTGAAAAGCTTGTTGTAATTTATGGGCGAGTTGTTCAAACGAATGGATGGAAGCTTCCGGCAATGTGCGGCACCATTGCTTAGCGCGACCTTCGAGGGTGAGGAAGAAAATCAAACAAATCAAACCCTCATCGTCAATTTCATAGCACTCACCAAAGTCACAAAAATCTAAACAGTGTTGGGTTATGGACACCCCATTTTCACCATCAAATTTTAACTGGGACAAGTGATACATAAGTTCATCGGAGATGTAGTATACAGGCTCATAAAACTCCGACAAACATCTCGGGAGAATGATTTGGGAACGAGCCATTACAGATATGAGATTAATTGTAGGCTCTAAGGGCTCAGCTTGTCATCTGGCCCCCCTTCTGTTAACCATATGGTCAGAGGTTTAGGCCCTCCTTCTAGCGCCAATTCTGTTGACGGGAAAATATGTCCGGCCAATAGTAGGGGATCTCCTCGGTAGAAAGTCCCAATTAGACCTTGAACCGTTTGGAGTAGGGATCCCGTCCGGGGTGTGGGTCCGGCTACTGCTTAAGACGCCTTCCCTTCAGTCTCAAAAGAACCTGATTGAACTTGCGGACACACACTTATTCACATGATACAGAATACATTATTGATGCATTAAACACGAATAAAACACTATGCGTAGCGAGGCAATAAATGAAGCATGTACGCCTAAGGAGGTGTTGTTAGCAACACATCTTTGGGGTAATTCTTATAAGGTAGTCTGACCACAAAATAAATAGTTCTTTATGGCGAGATGTCCCTTTACTTTCTGAAAGATAAAATGAAATGCTAACAAAATAGTTCATTAACATTCATTAATAGAGAAAATGGTAAACTGAACATCATCAACACACACAGATAGCCATGATGCATAAATGATGCTATAGGATAGCAGCTTCATTAATCAAAAGATGTTTTGAAACTGTATAATAAAATACACATAGTGTTCGCACAGCAGAACACATCATCCAACAAAGGGGTTTTAACAAGTATCTGTATTCATATGCACAAGAGTATAATCTTTCAATACAATGCTAATGTAGCTCTTGAGTCTCCAAAAGAAAAGCCCTTCTTACAAGCTCCCGAAGGAGTATTTATAAAACAAAACCTGCCCTTTGGGCTTCCTGGACCTTTCATCTTCCTGACCGTTGGGCTGCCTTGCGACCCAGTCCTTTTGCGACCTGCGACCTGAGCTGCTGTTGCGACCTGCGACCTGGTTGGTGTTGCGGGGTTGCAAGTTGTAATAAAATGAGAGAATGTGACCTTGCGACCTTGCGACTAGGTCGCTGGGTCGCGAGGTTGCAAAGATGAAAAAACTGAAGGTATGCGACCTTGCGACTATTGCGACTAGGTCGCTGGGTCGTAGGGTCACAAAAGGCCGGAAATCGAAGGTATGCAACCTTGCGACCTTGCGACTAGGTCGCTAGGCGGTGGTCAAAAGGTCAGAAATCGACAGAGGCGACTCATACCTTGCGATTAGGCCGGGTCGCGGTGGTCGCAAAAGGTGGAAAAATGGAAGATATGCAACCTTGCGGCCTTGCGACTAGGCCGCCGGGTCGCAGGTCGCAAAAGGTGGAAAAACGAAGATATGCGACCTGCGACCTTGCGACCAGGTCGTTGGTCGGGGCAGGTCGCAAAAGGCCGAAAACCGAAGGTATGCGACCTTGCGACCTTGCGACTAGGCCACCGGGTTTTATGTCAGTGTGCGGCGGAAAAAATTGAAGAGGTGCGACCTGCGACCCCGGCGTATGTGTGACCCGGGGTTTTATCCTTTTCCATCTTTCTCCGTTGAGACAGTCGTATCTCTCCGCCACATGAACCAAAATCTCCGGGTGAGCGACAAACTTCCAAGGGTCGTGCTTCGGCCATCATAATCTCCTCATGTTACCTGTGTGTAAGCATGTTAGATTAGCCATTAGCCTCACCCACATAAATATGTTTATGCATGTTGAAGAAAAATAAGATACAATAAACAGAAAACGCAGATGCATAAGGAGCATATTGAAAAGTAACATCAAGGGATTTTAACGATTAGCTTGGACACCTGTATAGTCTTGTTCTGTAGGCGATAGACCGCTAAAATATCTCGATCCAGGGAGAAGTCAAATCTTGCAACCTTTTAACTTCATCAGGCTTTAGATTTAGCTTTTCGGTAAGCCCATCCACTGTAATTTCAGCCATGTATTCATGTTGTAGTGCTTCTTCCATGCTAAACATTCTCTCTACCAAATCCACAGCTCGTTTTTCTGCTACATCCAAAAACACTGCGCCCAACAGAGGAGAAGGAGAAGGAGGTAACTGGCCCTTTTCACCAACTGACGGGTCTCTGCATTAGCAATCATATCTGAGAGATCTTCATCTCCGGGGCTAGTAATTGTGTGAGCGATCTTCACTATAATGTCTTTATGCCGCTTGACATCTGCGAAACCTAAGGATGATGCTGGTGCTTGGAGTAACGAGTCTGCAAAAATGCAACCCATTGACCATACATCAAGAATGGGGCTGTAATGAAATCGATTGCCCGTGCATCTCAGAAACAACTCCAGAGGCCTATAGTTTTTAGCGATGGGGCTTCAAGTCACCACGTAGCACATTCACGGAGCGCGATTGCTGAAGGGCCCTCAATAACTCATTCATAATCGACTGAACATTCAAGGGAGCCGCTGACTGGTGACTGCTCCTTTCGTCTGCTTGATTTCCAGACTCTATAAAGTCTGCCAAATCTTCATGCACCATTTCCATCACAGTATAAATATCGCTTGATCTCCTTCAACGTCACGATAAAAGGGAGCTTGACCTGGCTGTGAATTAACCTTTCAGACATGACTTTCTCTGTACAAGCCGGGTGTTTGAAAATACATTCTAATTTCTTGATGGCAGCGTTCTAACATTAAATCCGCTCGCAATTTTCATCTCCTCTGTCACTTAAACATCCGCTTTTGGATTGCGCCAGCCTTCAATCTGTACGCATGGCCTGCAATCACGGCTTGCTAAGATATGATAGACATGCTATGCATTAAAATTTCCTGTTTCGGTGCATGGATCGTTAAACATCCACTTTTGGAATGCACCAGCCTTCAATCTGTTCCGCATGGCCTGAAATCACGGCATGCTGAGATATGACAGACATGTCGTGCGTTAAAATTTCCTGTTTCAGTGCATTGACATGGGACGTTATGATATATTTCCACACTGCTCACCAAAATGGTGGATCGTATCACCATTTCTTCGGCATCTGTTTCGAAAGCTGACTCACCTCCTCCAGCATGTGGGGCACCTGACTTGGCACCGGTGGTTAGCTGGCTTCATGATAATACCCATGGCATATTGCGCAACCACCATATATTGATAAACAGACCGTGGTGACTTATTATTTCGTTACAATTACTTACAATGCCATTGTGGTTTTGTTACCATGCATCTGCCTGTATTTAAAACATACCCTTTTGACCACTGCTCGGCGCCCATTCGTAACATTTTCTCTTTGTTTAGTTTATATGATCTCGCCCTTGCAATCTTACATGGTTTGAAAACCATATTATTCTCGCACTACTCGAAACATGATTGTAAATTATTCTACATTGCACTATAGTTATTGTAACATGCCACCATAGGTTTATCATAACACTCTGCTCCATGTTGAAAAATGCCTTCGAACCTTTGGCTCCATGCAACGTGCCCATGCATGTCTATGCCATGTTTCCAACACATGCCATCGAACGTTTTATTTCATGCAACGTGTCTGTGCATGTCTGTGCCAAAGTCATTATAACATCTCGCTCCATGTTTTAGACATGACTTTGACGGTTATATATCACCTTCATCATAGAAATAGTCGATTTCAATTGTAGTGGGTTTTCATGTGTTTCTAATCCATGTTTTAATTATAATGTTGACCGCTATATTAATTCCACTCCAACATTCAACGTAAACATCTGAATGTCCAATCACAGTCGACTTTGGACCACCGTGTATATATATGTATCTGCTCCAAAACCTTTAGCATAGGTTGAAAACCATCGAACATTTTTGCCCAGGCTACATGCCATGGATTTATGTGCCATGTTTCCTCGTCCTGTTGACCGCTGGATATGTAAACTGCTTCACACATTTGCCACAAGTTGGAAAACAGTCGTTGGACCTTTGCACCTGCTCCACATTTTTAAAAATAAAACCATCGAACGTTGGATTCCAACGCCACGTGTCCATGCATATATGTTCCATGCAACGTTGGACTCCATGCATTTCTGCACAGTGTTTCCAACGTGTTCCATGCTATGTATATTACTCCAGATTGTTAAACATTGGTGCCCATGTGAGGTTTGACTGCTATAATCATATACATTTGCTCAAAGTATTTATCATAGGTGGAAGACCTGCCATCGCACGTGGTTTGAAAAATGAACTGCTTTATCTGCTTTGCGCCTTAGTTCAACCATATAACGTGGATCATTTGATTTTCCTCATATTGTTAGTGAAAATAAATAAAAATATTCATGCCAAGGTCATAACCTCATGATATGAATGCTTCTTGCCTTGAAAGATCGAGATTAGACATCTGCTACTCCGCAACCAAGCATGGGATGTCTTGTGAAAGCAATTGGAAATGTGATGTCGATGAGAAGTCTCCAAATATATTCATCTTACTTTAGTGTAAAAGCATATCCTTCTCGAGGAATTTCTTTTAAGACAATGCAGCTTCATAGGGTAGATTAGTCATTTGTTCAAGCCACATTGATGGCCCTTTTCATATTGCCCTTTTCCTCCCGGCTACCGAAAGGCGTATGCATTTCAACATGACCTTTTAGGTTCAATTTGAAATTCCCCATTTATTATGGTCTCGCATAGATATCTTTCACGAGAAAAGAAGACTAGGGTTTTAAGGCCTTTTCGTTCCTCCACATGTACTCCTTGTGACCTAAATAGTGCCTCAGTATGTATCTCCAGATTAACAGATGTTGCTTCTCAAAGGTGCGCTGCCATATTTGAAACTCTGCCATCGACTTACCATACCCATATGAGATTGTCATTTTCTAGGGATATCTTCTGAGTCGGATTTGTTCACTGGGCTGTACTTCAGGCTAGATTCATCGAAGCTATGAAATATGTTCCTTTGCATGCACCCATCAGCATTTAACATTTTTAGACATTTCCAAACAGAGGTGCGCACTAGTGAAGAAATATTTTTTTTTTTTTGCATTAGTGGCATAGAAGGTTCTCTCTGATCGACATGTATCACACTATCCTCTTTTAACAACACTGATTGTTTGCTCCTGCTCCTCCCCTGTTCCGCAACTTGGTCTCGTCATTGAGCCCAATTTTATTTCCCTTGTCGTCGTGACACGATTGAGGAGTTTGTTACCCGTGGGGTCAACCTGTGTGAAACATTACGACATCACAATTACTCTTTGATAATGGTGTCTCTAGATAAAACATATAAAACTAACAAGCTTAAGATAAGTATTCAAACAACATGCTCAATGACCTACAGCGGGAGGGATTTTATTCGTCAATACACAAAAGGTTTACATTCAAACGTATGCATGGCAATCTCGTTACACTTGGCACGACTGCGACAAGAGTGTTCGGGCGCACGCTAGATGATCCTTCCCACATATGGCATGATTGCAACGATGACATTGGATCATGATGGCGAGACAACTCATGAGGGGTTGGGGATAGGTTAGTGGGACGTCACTGACTACAAGTTGGGTGAAAGAACTTTAATGCCTAAGCGAGTAGAGGGGGAACCCGAAATTTTAAATATACCTAAAATTTTGGGTGGTATTGTAGCGGCTACAACAGGAAGCACATGAGTTTCACTGTTAAAACACATAATTGAAATACAGTGTGAAGCTAATTGGATGATTATGAATGAAGAAATTTTGTTAAGCAAATGGCCAAGGAAGTAAGACAATCTTGGTTTTAAACTGACTTCTGCTAATAAGTACAAAGAAAACCACTAGCAGTTGTTCATGGATATTCTTCATTTGGTTAAAACAAGGGTTGAAAGGAGCCTAGGAATTTGTTAAATATAGGCCTCCTTCATAAAAAAGTAGAACGCTCACCATTGTTTGAGGATGAAGAGCATTCATTTTCAGTGTGGCTTAGATTTCAAAAGAAACTGCTGTCAAAAATGGTAAAATGAATGAGAAATTCATTATTCTTACAGACTTCCTTCACAAAGGAACAAAGGGAAAACTTTCCAATTTTACATTCTAACTTCAGGTCATCATCCCCTGCTATACCTCCGTAAAAGTTGAAGACTAGATTACTTTGGAAATCCAAGCCTTGCAAGTTATCGATATATACCAAGAATAGTTTTATTGCTGCACTTGTGAAGTTCAAGATAGGCAGCTTCTCAAGATTGAAAGTTGTGTAGTTGGCACACATAAGCCTCTGTGGATGTTTTTGTTTTTTGATGCCTGAAGAGGAATGTCATTCAAAGGGTGCACCTACAGTCATTATATGGCTTTGAGCAAGGTTTTCCTCTAAAAAGCAGATATGAACAGAGGAAAGAAGTGTCCTCCCTTAATAGGAAAACAGTGAAAATGAGTTTAGCCTTGGGATAACTTCTTCACATTGGGAAGGGTCATATCTATGAGAAACTATCCAAATAGAATTCACAACACTTTATTACCAACATTAATTGAATATGGGCCCCTTTGGCGTTTTCAAAGTAATTTGATTTTCGTTATAACAAAGACATTTTTTTAAAAAAAGTGTTCAAACCCTCACAAGTCAAATTCAAAGGGTTTTCTACTTTAAGAGGATAAAGAACCATTTCAAAGCTCTCATATAAAAAATTAAAAGTGACTGAGCAACATCCCCCTGGCTACTCACTGACCAAAACAAGGAGATTCAAGAAAATTTCAGAGTTTTTGAGGCTTAAAGCCTGTGCAGCATGCCTGGAAAAGCGCGCAGCACATTCAGATGAAGAAATACAGAGGCTTACAATGGTAGCACGATGCGCTTGTAGCATCAGTCACCACAACCTGAAGGCCAACCTGACAGCCCACACGGCGTGGCGCTCTTCCATCTGAACGTGCCACACCTCTTTTTCACCTTCCAAGAAGCCCTGAAAGCCTCCCAAATGATCAAACCAAGGCCCGTTAAGGATATTTGAGGTATTTTTCATTACCTCGTGGTAATTTTCGAATTTTGAAAGGGTGGTTTGCTATGTTTTTCTCCGAAAAGAAACAACTATTCTAAAACCCATTTTATCATATAAAAACTGTGAGATAAGTCAGTGTTAAGGAGACAAAGTACCTTTCAAAGCTGGAGAAAACTTTCTTGTTCTTAGGGGGTCTCAACTTAGTTTAAACAGTGTTTCAAACAATGGTTTTGAAAAGGCAGTTTGTCATATAAAGAGCATAAGAGGGAGATAGTGGTTAGAGGGCAGTGTTTTTTAACAAAATCAGAGTTTCTTTGGTTTCTATGATTGTCAAACACCTTTACAGTGATAGGTGGATGCTTGAAAAAAAACTTAAAGGACCCTTAATGCCTTTAAGAATACTCATATCCCACAGATAAAACAAAATTTACCTCTGTCTGCAAAATATTAGGTGAAAGAAGTTTGTAAGGTGAAAACAGTGTTGTAAATTGAATACTGTAATCATAAGTTGAATGCCTTGTCATTTTGAAAAACTTCCTCTCTGCGATGAGACATCCAAATCTGTGCAGCCTCTATAAGCCCCAAAATTAGAGTGTGTGAGAGGTTTTTCAAATTTAGTTGAGAGTTATTTTGTCTTATCTTTGTAAGGAAAAAACGAATAACAAGAAGAGTTTTGTTTGGGGAAGGGTGTCTTGCTTCTGTCAAAACACAAGGAGATCTCTGTTCTAACAAAAAAGGCATAGATAACTCTTTTCAAATACCTTGCCCAAGCACACTAATGAAATTGATTGTTTGTTTTTCATTTGACAAAAGATTTTTGATTGGCATAAAAGAGGACAAAACAGTGATTTATAAGGAGAAGAAAGTTGGTGTTGGAGGAATATTTCACAAAACATTTGAAGCAGCTTGTCTTAGTCAAATAGTGACTGATAAGAAGGATAGAGGTTTGATGGAGAAAAAAAATTCAAGATCCAGTTGAGACAGCTTGGTATTGCAAAGAACATTCAAAACAAAATGCCTCCTAGGCAAGACAGTAGGAGTGGCCTTCACAGGAGGTTTGAGCCTGTTTCCACTAAAGAGGTAAATGCTCATCCATCAGTCCTGTTTAACTTCCATGAGGTTGGGTGTCTAAATTTTTGTCAAAGAGTGCAAGAGGCGAAGAGCCATTCCCCTTTGACACATATTTGTGCTTTTAGGTTTCAAGAGAAGCACTTTCAGCTGGCAGGCCTAGATTTCAAATTCTCTCCAAGGTCCATTTCCAAGGCCACCAAAATCCCTTATGTCAGGGAGAATTGGTTTAAACAAAGCCACCTAGACTCAAAACAATACAAGCCTTTTCTGAAGCCTGAGCATAGAGATTCATGTCCATCTATTTTTCCCTTCTCATATCTATTGGCTAGTTATGCCCCCCTCATGAAGATAATCATTAAATACTTCACTTGCAAGGGAAGATTCTCCCGAGTCTATGCCTATCATGTCCGGTTTCTCATGCATTTCACAAGAGCCAAATTGTTAAATCTCCTTTTCTTCCTACATAGAAGTATTGAGAAAATGGCCTCCACTGTTTAGAAAAAGCCTCCTTCTCAGCAGACAGCCTGCCTCTTCCATCACTCCCTCATCAAGGTTATCATTCTTCATTAGCTTGAGAAGAAAGAAATCTCTTGCGATACTTTCATTACACATATGGTTTCGCCACTATCCCTTCATTTCATACATCTCCTTCACCTTCTACTCATCATCCTTTGCCTTCTTCAAGCAAGCCCATTCCCAAGAAGCTCAAATTCCCCATTGAACAAGAAAAAGAGAAGGATGAGGAAGAAGAGCATGAGCAAGAGGAGGAAGATGATGATGAGTAGCAGTAGGATGAAGAAGGGCAGGGGGAATAAGGCCATGATGAAGAGGAATATGATGATGAGTAGCATGATGATGAACAGGTGCATATTGTTTTCTTGTTTAATTTATGGTTTTATGCATGCTAAGTACGATTCACGGTATGCCCTGCTTACTCATGGCTAGTCATAGCTCCACCTATGAAACCTCTCTTTGATTGATTAGATTGTCATTTGTTGAACCAGGGAGGTCTTGTACTGATCTTTCCCTTTGCCTAAAACTATGCAATCTTGCTTCAAAGTGCCCAATAGCTTGAAATATTATGCTTAGGTGTTCCTTCATAGCGATTTGAGTTGTTTTTTTGTCTTAAATGTATTTCCCCAAAGTCTAATAGCCATTTCCTAAAGTTAGAGAGTCATATATCTCTATGCATGGCTTGAATGTTTATTTCTATGCATTGATCAGTTTACAGTTACATTTCTCATGATTAATGGTTTTCCATACCATGTTTATGTCAGCTATTAAACTATTTATGTTTGAAATCCATTGTTGTTCACAAATTTAATGTCCATCTCACTTCATTTTACCTCTCTCAAATCGGCCCTTCAAAAACCTTGTATCACCATATGATAGCTTTCTTGAATTTTTTGACCCCATAGCCCAATTGATTCGACATATTTTTACCCATCTTAGTCTTTGATCAGTTCATCCCTCACAACCTAAAAACCAAAAACCAAAAACCTACTTCATAACTAGCCGAAAATTAAGAAAACAATAAGAAAACACACAGATATCCCTTAGACAAATAGAGAGAGCCCTCTCTGAGTCCAGGAAGGCTAGGTCCTTGGGCTTCAAAGAATAGTTTGATGTTACACTGTCATTTGGCTTGCCAATCATCCAAATCATGGGACACTAA
>JAXQQM020065816.1:0-62108 GCA_034641835.2 Pinus albicaulis
ATATCTGTCTACGTATTGTTCACCCATATTAACCTGCTCGTATCAAATGGGCTACCTTATCCCCAATCTCTTTATCTGCCTCCTCATGTGCTGGGCAGGTAGATCCTGTTTGAATGAAGTGACAAAACTGTGACACAACAACATCAAATACTTGATAAAATGAACGAGATTCCACAGATCTAAATTAGATTTCACGTTTAAGACCAGTGCCTTATGGAGTCAAACAAAATCCCGTTATGCAATTATAAACAAGTAAGTGACGATTAATTGTTGCTTATTAAAACACGATTGATCACAATGATATTTAATTGAAAATGCCACAACCATGAATAACAATAACATGAAAATGCCAGATTTCCGAAAAATAAGATATTCCAATTATAACCCAGTTCGACAATCAAAATGTTCTATAGTCAAACTTTAGATAAAAATAAAATTGGCACATTTGACTATTGAAATTTTTGAAATTTTTTTACATTTTCTAAATTTTTTAAGATTTTTTGGAATTTTTTATATTTTTATTATTTTTTAAATCTAAACTTAAAAAATCTAAAATCTACTTGAGTTAAAACTAAAAGTTAGATTTAAAATTAAAAATTAAAATCTAAACAAAATTAAAACAAAAGTTGTTAAACTAAATTAAAAATAAAAGTAAAAGTTAAAACTAAACCAAAACTATGCTAAAATTAACTCTATCAAATTAAACAATCAAATAATAAAATTAGAACCTAACTATACGCTAAATGAAACAATAAAAATCGAATTTAAAAAAATAAAACTCAACACCTTATGCTATACAAAGACTCTAAACTAAAATCTCAACAAATTAAAAATCTAAACGAATGTGACCAACGCATAAACATTTGTTTTTATTTATTATAATGTGCGTTTTTTTTTGTTGCTGGCTTGTTATGCAGGTCGACGGGCACGAATGGAGACGGCAAATTGGACGCGAAAAGGAGGCCAGAGCTCGAGGGACGGCGGAGATCGAGTTTAATACTGCTTTTATGCTTGTCGTATGCAGGTGGACGAAGCTGAGAGAAGACGACGGGAGAAGAAATGCCTACGCAGGTTAAGCTGACGGCAAAATAAATCGTTTTCTTTTTGTGCAGGTCGAAGCTTGACGGCGTGAGGACACTGGATTTAATGCTGCGTTTTATGGTTTGAATTTGTCCCTTGTGTGCAGGTTAGGGTCGATGGAGAGAGATTAGATGGCAGCGTGAGGGAAAAGGAGACGTGAGGGCAAAGGGCAGAGATGAATGATGAATGAGATAGAAAGATAAGAGACTTGCACATGCGGCTATGACAGAGGGTCGGTGGACAGCAGATGAAAAATTGCAGATTGCAGAGAAAAAGAATTCTGAGCCAATAATTAGCCCCAAAACTCCTTCGATTTATGCTCAAATTTATGCTCTTCTAATTCAATGATCCAGATCTTGCCCACAGTGACGCTTGGGCATGATCTCGCCTTGTATCTTTTTTTCAATCTGATTTGAAACCAGAATGGGCAACAACACGTATCCGAAAATACTTTAGACTGTAAAACTTATTAAACTCTACACCACATAAATACACTATTTTACAAATTTAAAACCCTCAAGGTCAGATTAAAATCCATTTAGCACAATTTTCATAAATTTAAAGTTTAAGTGAGAGGCACAAGCCTTCGAAACCCTGCAAAATCACAAATATCGTAAGATAGACCCGAAATTTAACAAATATAGAGCTTATCAGATTTATGTTTATTAGGAGTCGGCTGGTCCAACCGAAGACTTCCCCAGACGCCCAATCTTAAGAAAAAATTCCCTGCACACTTGGATCCAGATCTTAGATCGATAGAGATTTAAGAAAACAACATGAGACCTTCGCAGAAAAATCAGAATGTTATTTTATAAACCCAGAAAACTGCACAAGATACCTATATGCAGATTAATCCATGTAGGCCATCAACCATAAAATGCAAGAAACCAAATTGCAGAGTTCAGAGACAATTCACCACATAAATCTGAGAAGGAACATCAATATTTGTAACCCCAAAGTCTTTATGCTTTATTCATCAAAAAAAATTCACAAGAGCTTCCAAGACAAGTACACGATTCTGAGATCGGATAACTCAATACTGACAAAGACCTCTAAATTTATAGGACAAGATCTCTAACGGCTAGTTTGGATGATCCTTGTCAAAATAATCTCAACCGTCCAAAAGATTTAATTATGTTTTAATCCGGAGCATTGAAATTAAAATTTTGGGGAAAAACGAATTTATCATTTAATTCAATTTTAATTAACTCAAAAATACTATTTTTGAGTTAATTACCCCAAAATTTTGACTTTGACTTAACCACTGAGGCCCAAGGGTCCAATATTTCTTAAAATTCTCAATATTCCCTTGGTTTGGGGCTTTCAAAATCATTTTCCAAGGACCCACAAATTTTGCCTTTAAAGATTTAATCCTAACTTAGGATCCTAAATTAATTAAATTTCTGGTTTAGGATTTTATTAATTAATTGACCAGAAAATTTAATTAATTGACTAAGAGGGGATTATAATTATTTTTCCAACCCTCTTTTACATGAGATAATACATTTACATACATGAAAGGGGAATATCTGTTCGTATAGACCCTCAAATAAATATCAAATTCTGCGACTCAAAACATGATCTAGTAGACCAAGTAGCTTGTAATAAAATAATCTAGCCAAATAGCTAGGATTATTCCCAAACTACTTTTACAAGGACTCGATAAAAAACACTAGGACTCACTTAGCATGCTGATGACAAAATCCACCCTAGCTTTGGGGTGAGGCTGAAGGGAAAAACTCTGCCGATCACTTTGAACTGCAGACAAAAACTTCCCAGATGGAAGTCACAACAACATACTAGGTCAAATTTGAAGCTGTTACATACATGGACACTTTACTTAGATCATTTACATCATAGCAAATGCGTATCGGTTTACATATCATTATAAAATCATTAATCGCAGATATATCCGGATGACGATCTGAATGGTGCAACCACGTCGAACATGAAGAATCCCATTTGCAAAAATGGGGGTGTACTGCTATGGGGTAGTTGACAAAGTGTGGTCAACATCTGGCTCTACTTGGGGACACGTTGCTTCATTGAAGGAATGTGAGAATCCAGAATCTGCATCCAAGAAATACACAAGATTAAATAAGTAGCATCCATCCAAATATCATATAACATTAAGCTCATGAAAAATAGAAGCTCTTCTTTTATTTATTAATTCATTAATGAATAAATCATCAATCACAAAATGAAATGTCAAATAACGAGTATAGGGTTAGGAATACGTATACAGAGAATGCCCCGTGCATCGTATAAAGTTTACAGAACAGATACGAGCATTTGCCTACTTTCAGGCAAGTCTGTAGGCTGCTTTTCAGATGTGCCATGTCCAATCTTGCTAATTGTAGGACTCTGTCTTATCCAAGTATCAAGCTGCGCTCGACCATCAGACGAATCAAACCACTTACTTTTTTTTGCTTCTTTCTCTTCTTCTGAGTGGGTTGTGATGTCAGCAATGAGACCACTGTAAACTCCTTGTCCTCATCTTGAAGATGTTTGTACAAAATATCGGAAGAGCCTGGAGCGTGACCAATATTATTCTGGATATACTCTGTCAATGGTGAAACATAAGCTTGGTCTTTCTCAACATCCTTTGAAACCATAGTCAAATCCTCCATATGATGAGATGGGAATGGATTTAGTATATAAGAAGTCTCATGATCTGTTGATGAATCTTCATAACCAAATTTCGGCTGAAACTTTTGTAATTCTTCCATTTTTTCCAATTTCTTTTGTATGGAACTCATCTCCCTGGCATGGCTTACTATTAATTTCGTCTGATTTGCCTCCATATTTTTTATTTCCAACAAGTGATTTTCCTTCATGTCAGTGATTTCCTGGGTGTGTCTTGCTTCCATTGCAATCATATAATTCTGCATAATGGACATCTGATTAGAATGATTAACTTCCATTATCTTTAACCTGTTTTCCATGACATTTATTTCCTTAACATGTTTTTCTTCCATGGCGATTATTTGATTGGAGTGATTATATTCCATGATCTTTAATCTGTTTTCCATGCTTTGAATCATTTGCATATGACTGGGTTGCACATCCTTAATCATCTGAGCCGGTTCCTTAACCTGACTTTCATGATCTTCTGTATGCATGTGATAGTCCTTACCAACAACATTAATTTGATGACTTGACCTTGCCATTCTACTAGCTATGATCCTTTTGACAATGGGACAAGTAGCCTCTTCATGAAGATCATTACAAGCTCTACAATAAGGAGGAACTTCATCAACCATATTTGTGAACTCAAGTTGATTTGTCGGTCTCTGCTCATAAGATAGGTCTCTTTTCCGCAAAGCATTATTATTTCTAGGTTGGGAATTTTGCGTTTGAGCCCTTTCCATTTGAACCAACCTAGCCTGTAAGATACTTATTTCCTTAGCATGGTCAGAGATCAATTTCGCTTGATTAAGCTCCATGCTTTCAAGTTTCTGCATTAACCTTTTCACAAGGTGATCATCATCTTCTAGAGGTTCTTTTAACTTAGTATCTGTCAAAGATCTATCAAAATCTGGAGTTTTGGACATTCCAGATGCTTTCTTATCCTTTTCAATCTCCTCAGCCAAAGATTGACAAGCCTTATAATTTGCAGTTTTAGCCCGCCTTAACTCATATGAAGTATCAGAATCAAAAGCATCAATGTAAAAATTCAGAAGAGATCCATCAGGAGGTTTATAAGTTTGAGATATTTCTCTAAGAATACCATTAAATCTCCTGTTAAATTCTTCAGTCGTTTCATTTTCTTTCTTTTTTATGGTACTGATTTCTATTACCAAATGTCGATCTTCCCTTTTATCACCATACTTTTCCTTAAAGGCAGTTACAATTGATTCAAAAGTATTGAATGAATTATCAGGCTTTTCCATAAACCATTCAGCAACATCCTCACCAAAAGTAAGAACAAAAGTTTTCATCTTTACATCATCGAAATTATTATTTGCAACTGCAATTCTATTCCACCAGTTAGTGAAAGCAAACAAATGAGATTTAACACTAACTGCATCATTTCCTTGAAAGATAGGTAATTTATCCATTTGAGGGAGATCATGGGGATAACCCTGAATATTAACAAAATTACACGGGGCAAAAATATCCATGATATCGTTTTTAAGATTTTAGAAATAGATCTGTGTTCAAGAATAGTCAAAAGGTCCTTAAGAAGCGAACTTCTTGGCAGGAACTCTTGTAAGAAATGAAAGAATTGGAGTCACCACTTGAACATGAAACTAATTCTAAAACAGAAGAAGCAATCGAGAGATAGCAGATGGATATCAGGGGGGGATTCTTGTCTCGGAATAAAAAGATGAATAAGTGGAGTCGCTACCCAAACAAGAAGCCAACCAAAATGTCCTGGTGCTAAAGATGCGATGATGAAATGATTAGTGATATGACGAAAGATAAGACGATGAAAATATGAAGGAATGAAAAGTCGCTAGAAAATGAGATCGCTTGCGACAGGCTAATGAGTGGCGATGAAAGATCAGAAGATTATAAAAATGTCGTTAAGACCAAGGACAGAAAAAACTCTATCCCCGGCAACGGCGCCAAAAAATGTTGTCGCACAGATTGTTCAGGGCACCGCGACAACGGTTCAGACTAGGGGCTGTCACCTTTATCCCCAATCTCTCTCTTTAAGCTGTCTCCTTGCAGGCTAAGGGAGGTAGACCCTATTTGAAATGAAGGATAAATCCAGGAGACACAGCTAGAACATCAAATACTTGATAAAATTAACAGGATTTCACAGATCTAGATTAGATATCACGTTAAGACCAGTGCCTTATGGAGTTAAACAGAATCCCGTTATGCAATTATAAACCAGTAAGTGATGACTAACTGTTGCTTATTAAAACACTATTGATTAATGATATTCAATTGAAAAACACCACAACCATGAATGAAAATGCCAGATGTTTGAAAGATTTCCGAAAAATAAAAATATTCCAATTATAACTCAGTTCGAAAATCAAAATGTTATATAGTCAAACTTTAGATAAAAATAAAATTGGCACATTTGACTATTGAAATTTTTGAAATTTTTTTACATTTTCTAAATTTTTTAAGATTTTTTGGAATTTTTTATATTTTTATTATTTTTTAAATCTAAACTTAAAAAATCTAAAATCTACTTGAGTTAAAACTAAAAGTTAGATTTAAAATTAAAAATTAAAATCTAAACAAAATTAAAACAAAAGTTGTTAAACTAAATTAAAAATAAAAGTAAAAGTTAAAACTAAACCAAAACTATGCTAAAATTAACTCTATCAAATTAAACAATCAAATAATAAAATTAGAACCTAACTATACGCTAAATGAAACAATAAAAATCGAATTTAAAAAAAATAAAACTCATCACCTTATGCTATACAAAGACTCTAAACTAAAATCTCAACAATTAAAAATCTAAACAAATGTGACCAACGCATAAAAATTTGTTTTTATTTATTATAATGTGCGTTTTTTACTGCTGGCTTGTTATGCAGGTCGACGGGCACCAATGGAGACGGCAGATTGGACGCGGAAAGGAGGCCAGAGCTCGAGGGACGGCAGAGATCGAGTTTAATACTGCTTTTATGCTTGTCGTATGCAGGTGGACGGAGCTGAGAGAAGACGGCGGGAGAAGAAATGCCCACGCAGGTTAAGCTGACGGCTTGGATGGCAAAATAAATCGTTTTCTTTTTGTGCAGGTCGAAGCTTGACGGCGTGAGGATGTTGGATTTAATGCTGCGTTTTATGGTTTGAATTTGTCGCTTGTGTGCAGGTTAGGGTCGATGGAGAGAGATTAGATGGCAGCGTGAGGGAAAAGGAGACGTGAGAACAAAGGGCAGAGATGAATGATGAATGAGATAGAAAGATAAGAGACTTGTAGATGCGGCTATGACAGAGGGACGGTGGACAGCAGATGAAAAATTGCAGATTGCAGAGAAAAAGAATTCTGAGCCAATAATTAGCCCCAAAACTCCTTCGATTTATGCTCAAATTTATGCTCTTCTAATTCAATGATCCAGATCTTGCCCACAGTGACAGTTCTGAGGCCAGATTTGGCCTTTACAAGCCAGATCTGCCTTAGATCTTCTTTTTTTTTTTAAATCGATTTGAACCTGTAACCTGCAACAACATGTCAGATCCGAAAATACGCACCCAGAAACTATTAAACCCTTACAAAAATTACAAATTTACACTAATTTACAAATTTAAAACCCTCAAGGTCAGATTAAAATCCATTTAGCACAATTTTCAGAAATTTAAAGTTTTAGTGAGAGGCACAAGCCTTCGAAACCCTGCAAAATCACAAATATCGTAAGATAGACCCGAAATTTAACAAATAAAGAGCTTATCAGATTTATGCTTATTGAGAGTCGGCTGGTCCAACCGAAGACTTCCCCTGACGCCCAATTTTTTAAAAAAAATTCCCTGCACACTTAGATCCAGATCTTAGATCGATAGAGATTTAAGAAAACAACATGAGACCTTTGCAGAAAAATCAGAATGTTATTTTATAAACCCAGAAAACTGCATAAGATACCTATATGCAGATCAATCCATGAAGGCCATCAACCGTAAAATGCAAGAAACCAAGTAGCAGAGTTTAGAGACAATTCACCACATAGATCTGAGAAGGAACATCCAGATTTGTAACCCCAAAGTCTTTAGCTTTATTCCTCAAAAAGTTTACAAGAGCTTCTAAGAGCAAGTGCACGATTCTGAGATCGGATGACTCAATAATGACAAAGACCTCTAAATTTATAGGACAAGATCTCTAATGGCTAGTTTGGATGATCCTCGTCAAAATAATCTCAACCGTCCAAAAGATTTAATTATCTTTTAATCCAGAGCGTTGAAATTAAAATTTTGGGGAAAAAAACGAATTTATCATTTAATTCAATTTTAATTAACTCAAAAATATTATTTTTGAGTTAATTACCCCAAAATTTTGACCTTGACTTAACCACCAAGGCCCAAGGGTCCAATATTTCTTAAAATTCTCAATATTCCCTTGGTTTGGGGCTTTCAAAATCATTTTCCAAGGACCCACAAATTTTGCCTTTAAAGATTTAATCCTAATTTAGGACCCTAAATTAATTAAATTTCTGGTTTAGGATTTTATTAATTAATTGACCAGAAAATTTAATTAATCGACTAAGAGGGGATTATAATTATTTTTCCAACCCTCTTTTACATGAGATAATACATTTACATACATGAAGGGGGAAAACCCACTTGCATAGACCCTCAAATAAATACCCAGTTCTGCGACTCAACATATGATCTAGTAGACCAAGTAGTTCAAACTACTTTTACAAGGACTCGATAGAACACTAGGACTCACTTAACATGCTGATGAAAAAATCCACCCTAGCTTTGGGGTGAGGCTGGAGGGAAAAACTCTGCCGATCACTTTCGTGAATCAGTGAGACAAAAAACCTCCTAGGATAGAGATCATCAACAACATACTAGGCTTACCTAGGCTATTACATACACTGACGGTCTTACTTGGATCATTTACATCATAACAATGCAGAATGGGTTTACACATTATAAAAATTGTCGATCGGCGATGACATCTGGATGACGGAATCTGAATGGTGCAACCACGTCGAACATGATGAAATCTATGTAGTGATTTTGTTCTCTAGGTACATGACTGAAAGTAATGATTTCAAATTCACGCATCAAGAGTCTCACTCGTCAATATCGTCTAAAAATGATAGGATTATGCACACGATAGACACCATTTAGTTGCATGACAAGAAGCAAGGAATATAAACGAACATGGAGATGGATGATGCGATGGGAAAGGGCATCGGCTAATAGACCCCGTACTGCATCATATTCGGCCTGATTATTGGTGGTAGTACCAATACAAACACCGTTCGAGAGAACAAGGGCATGCAAAGGGGTAAAGATGGCCCAACCTGCCGAGGCTGGATTCCGGGAGTAGCGACTTGCACCATCGGCATAACCGATATAAGGTGTGGACGAGAGGTCCTGTAGAATAGTGTCACAAGACAACAAATGGAAGGATGAATAATAATGATGGAAACCTGAGCGCAAAGTAGAAATCGAACGACAACTGTGAGAGGGAGTGTTCTAGGTAAGATGTCTACGACTCGCACACCGACAGGAGGGTGATGTGTGAGAGCGATGAGGGGTGTGGCTTGTGCTCAGGCTGCGAAAGTCAGCATAGACACGAATGGTGCCCTCCTATTTATGGGTGGGAAAGATGAGGTCAAGGGTGGAAAAAGGCTTCCATGAGGTCATTATCATAGTAAAAGATGGAATGATGGGGGGAAGGGAAACCACATGATGCTACGAAGCTACCTGATACATCATCATGAGAAGAGAGGCTCACATACGGGTCGTCACGGGGAATGACAGAAGAACAAGTAAATAAATGATCAGACGATGTTGAGCCCAGGGTGGTCGCGGGGGAAGGGTCCAGCGAAACAACAGGGGAGGATTCAGAGGGAATGTTCCCCGAGGGTCTCAAGGATGATGATAGGTAGAGGATGGTGGCCGCAGGCTCTGAAATCTCGACATCAGGAGGGGGGATATCAATGGGGACAGGTAAATCCTCAGGCTGGCCTGAAGCATACTACGCGGTATGGGAGAGGCAGATTGATTTTGTTCAACCTCGTACTCTCGAACTACTTCTAAAGAGGCATGGTAATGTGTCAGGTAGGGACAATGGTGGGAATAATTTCCATGGAGATCACACAGAGCACAGGGTTGATTGGTGCAAATAGTCTTGGGTTCTTGGCTGCAGTCGAGGAAGGAACGGAGGCTTCGGGGACCGTAGACTCAGGGAATGCGACTTTAACCATGGGTTTGATGCGGGGAAATTCGGGACAAGTATGGGTGGCATGACCGATGAAATCGCACAAGGCACAAGGCTTTGTGGGCAGCGGAGGAGCAGGGTCAATCAGGGTGGCCTTGTCTTTTGATGCCCCCTTGCGAGCTTTTCCTTTCTTTCCTGGAGCTGGCACAACAGGAGAAGGTTCCTGTTGAGGTGTTGGTGGCACTGTAGAAATGGAAGAAGCTAGGGGTACCGGTTGAACCGCTGTCAAAGCAAGGTAGGGTTTGGGATGACCAGGAGGGGTAGTGGCTGGAGGATCAAGGTACCAGACGGGTATGCCCAGGGTCAGGTTAGGGATAGAAAGGGTGGCCATGATGGGAACCAAATAGACTCTGGAAGGGGGAGCAAGGAACAGTATCTGACCAGCGAGATAATGACCAGACAGGACGGCTCCAAGATGGTTAAGGCCTGGTAGAACCGATCCAGGAGGATAAATAGGATCTTGAGTACCAGCTGTAGGGGAAGGACCAGGAGGAGGAGGTCCGGCTGGCTGCGACGGAGGGCTAGGAGCAAGTTGCAGCAGACGAGGTTGTGGCGGGTGAGGTTGCTGACTAGCCGAAGCAAGCCGCTTGAGAGCAGCCTGAGACGATTGCATCATGCAAACATTCAATAAGCTGGGATCAGAGACAGGAGGAGGAGGAATACCAGGGAAATTTCTAAGCAAAGAGGAGTCTTTGTAAACTCTAGGAGAGACACTGGTCAAAGAATCGACGGTTTTCTTATTGGCTACTGAAGAGATGGTCGACTCAAGGGAGGTCTGAGATTTTGGCTCATGATATGTCAACTGGTCAATGGTGACTATCTTTCCATTATGGGGAAAGACATCTTGCGGTGAATAGCGGATGGGACAGCAGACATGGAATAGGTGTAGCTACGCCCCAAAAGATTGTTGTAATCAAGAGGGGTGTCGATGACTTCAACGTCAATGCAAACAGTCTTGCCCGCAAGAGTGATAGGACAGTTGCGGAAAAGGCTAAGGGGCTGGGAGGCGTGGCTGTCCCATGCTCGAAGAGTGATCGTGGAAGGGGCCAACTCAGGAGACCCGAGTTGTTTCCAAACCGAAGCGGACATCACACAGATGGATGCCCCCTCATCAATGATACACCGGGAAACATTGGCGTTCCAGATTTTGACTAGGATTTGGAAAGCAACAGAAGTAGGGAGGGGAGGATACTCTGATTGATGGGCGTCGAAAACAATCAATTGGTCATCAGTTGGATCTATAGTGCCCATGGCGGATAGTAGAGCCTTCTTTTGAGAAGGGCACGACTGGAGGAGTTCCAGTGTTAAAATGGCAGCAGGAGATTGTGCCAAACCATCTACTATGCTATATGAATGAGCAGCTCGACCAGAAGCATCATTTCGGCATAATGGTCCCTTAGGAATCTTGGTATGAACCTCAACTTTGGGCTGAGGGATATGCAAGGGACCATTGGTTGTCGAAAGTGGCTCTGTAGAACTTGAAGAAGGTGACTCAGGGACAGACGAAGCAGGAGGCTTGGGGTACTGACGGGACCGAGTTTGAAGGTTAAGGTCGACAGTTATAGGTTGATCAGAGTGCATCATAAGGATATGGTAATCAGAGGTACCAGATGGGGAAGGTTGAGTGGCCACCTGACCTTCAGGTGGTTGGGTAGCCACGAATCCTTGCTGAGGGAAAGTATTGGTGAACACAGCCGGTTGATTAGGTGCTACATTGGGAGGAACAGAAGGTGAGGCATGTTGTCCTCACAATGTGGCTTGAGACTCCCACATTTGTCGCATCTGTGGTAAAAGAGGACAATCGTGAGTGTAATGGCCATAAACACCGCAACACGAACAAGGCTTATTTTTGCAAATAGGCCTGTCCGGCTTGGGCTGAGTGCCCTGTTGCTGGTTAGCAGTGTTAGGGGCATTACCTTGAGGATTATGTCCAGGATTACTGGAGGTAGATTGGTTTGGATTTCCTTTCCTCTTCCTTTGAGATGGAGGAGGATTAGTCTCTCCCTATTGTGCAAATACTTGCCCCTGGGGGGTGGTAGTTGCTGTTGTGGAGGTTGAGAAGGCAAGGGAGGCGGAGGTGCTAATGCTGGAGGAGATGGAGCACCAGGCTGCGGATAATGATAATAGGGGGGTTGGGAAACATTGTGGTAAGCAGGAGGTTGGGCAAAAGGAGGAGGCATGTTGTATCCTGGATACATGCTACTTGGAGGGGGAAAGATGCTGGAGGTGTTGGCCCCTCCCTGAGGGAAGCCATAACCCATAAGAGGTTGAGCATATGGATGAGAAAGAGCTCCAACGATACCGTCGGCAGAGTGAGATGCCCCCAAGGCGTTAGCGCCACTAGGTATGGGAAGGTCAGGAAGAATGGTATAAACATAACCCGACTGAGCATAGATCAGGTCATATTTTAAGGCTATTTGAAGGGCGGCTTCTTTGGTTTGAGGGAAATGCGATGCGACATCTTTTCCAATAGTAGGTAAGAGAGATCTAAGGAACCGGTCCATATATACACGGTCTTCGAAGGTAGGAGCTCAACAAAGGCTCTTTCTTCTCTGCCATTCCTGAACATGATCGGATAGGCGAGTCGCAGATGATTGACAGAAATAAGTCAAGAGTTCGGTACTAGTGTCGTATCGGAGGGGAAGCTGGAAATAAGATAGAAAGGCTCTAGAAATGGTCGCAAATGTGGTATGAGAAGAGGAGGTCTGATCAACATACCACTTAGAAGCTTCACCTGTAAGCGTACGTTGGAACAACTGAAGACGAACAGAGTCATCGGTAATGGAATTAGATGAGCACCACATGTGGAAAGATCTAACATGATTGGTAGGATCTTCACCAGCAAGGCCTTCGAACTTGGGAATGTTGGAGGAGAGCTTGGTTAGCATAGCAGGCCAACCAACATCGTGGCGGATAGGGTCATTGATCAACTGATTGAAATCGGGGAGACTAAGGCCTGCCATATAGGGAAGCAAGGGGACAGCCGAGGTAGTTCCTGTGGCGGTTCCACTAGTAGCATTCCCAGCATTAGGACCGGGGTTACCGCTAGCATTAGGCCCTGGACCAAACATAGTGAAGGTGACAGGGTGAGAACCAGAAGTAAGAGGAGAACCCAATGAATTAGAAGAGGAGTCGGAGTGCAGACTCGGTGGAGGACTAACTCGATGACGGCAGGAAGGAGTAGGTAGACCAACCGGAAACTGAGGATGAAGGCCAAGAAGTCTCCAGGATATACGCCTTGGGGGCGTAATGATGACAACACAAACATGGCACAAAGAGAAGAAGAACGACCAACAAGGGCAGGGAGGTGCAGAATCAAGTGATTACAATGTCAAAACAAGGGCAAAGAGGTGTAATGTCAATTGATTTTACAATGTTTTAAAGTATTTGCCTGGTGGTGTTAACCAGACTCTTCTTCGCTTAGGGTGAGTGTGTGGCGTGGGTGAATTTTAATTTTTAAACCTAGACGTTTTGAAAGAAAATTAAAAAGTGTGGTGCGTAACTGAAAATAGACCTGCAAATAACAGTATATAAACCTGAAATAACAGAAAATTAACAGCTAACAATGCATCAATCTAACCCAATGAGGCGGGCCTCTCAACAACTAATATATAGGTGGGAAAAAATCTATTCAAAAAACACTGAGAAAAGGCCAATAGATCTAAGGTCGGGAGGGACATGGATCTAGAGGATAAATCTGTTGGAAAGAGGTGTAGAAAATAGCAAAGAGACAGAGGCAAGGTTGTTGCAAATGAGAAGGCAAAAAGATAAAAACAAGAGGGAAACGGAGGTGACCCTAAAGGCAAACCCAAACAAAACTATATGAGGTGATTTGAAAGGGGAAATAGCTAATCTAAAAGGGATCTGAAGGTGAGGCTTCAAATCTGAAAATAAAGGGCTGAAAACACTGAAAATTCAGACAACTTGCAGCAGCTAAAACTCTTCCACAAAAAGAGGAGGGTACTGAAGCCCTAGGGGGCTAGCTTCCCACCTAGTTGAGTAAAACAGAACAAGAACAGGTCTAAACGGGCGGAGACGACGCTCAGAAAACCCTGTACAGATGCTCAGACAAATCCAGAAAACTTTCAGAAAATTTGCAGAAAAAATTTCAGGTCGCAAGTTCTGACATGTTTTCTGTCCAGGTCGCAATTTTTGGGCAATAAAGTACGTCCTGTAGTCCAAGTCGCAGGTTTTGGGCCGAAAATTGCGACCTGCACTTCTGGTTCTCTCGGCGGCAGATTTCAGAAAAAGTTGTCGTCTCAGTTGCGGCTGATGTCTGTTACCTGCGCAATAGGGCCAGAAACACACGAAAGTTAGAAATTTTAATGTTTTAGGGTTTTATAGGTGAAAAACAACATGAAAAAATGAAAAAACAAAAAACTGAAGAGAAACCCTAGGGTTTTAAGTAGCTGGATATGCAGGAATATGAAAAACGACAGCGGTCGTAATTGAAAACCCATGTGGAGTCGCCAGTTGTTAGGATGAATCTTTAGTGTAAGTGTACGAAAAAAGACCACTTTAAGTGTGCATAGCAAACAGCCCTAACAACAAAAGATGGTTGCCAATATCTTCAGATCTATAGTTAGTTGATCAAGACAAATACTGCAAAAATCCAGATCTATACATAAAAAGACATTAAGCAGTAAATAAAATAAGGTTTTGCTCCATGCATCCAATAGACAAGACAAGAACAATATTTTTTGAAGAATTTTATATTAATGGCACCTGGGAGGAAAACAAGAAGGATGATTCCAATTCTCCTCAATGGGATGGGTTCTTGGAAGTCCTCAGCACTTCAAATCTAGAATTTCTCTCTCTAGTTGGTGTAGAAAACCCAGACAAATATAGAACTCAAAGGGAGCTCACAAAGCAAACGATAGAAAATATGACAATGATAATGGTTCAAAGTCAGACCAAGAGTATAGATCCAGATTGATCTAAGAGGCAACAAAATGTGATGAATGGTAGGAAAAACACTTCTATTTATAACAAAATATTAGGTTAGTCTAGATCTTGGTGCATGATTAAAATAATATTAACCAAATCTAGATCCACCTTTTATGGAATATTTTATTATATTTGTTGGATGGAAAGGAATTTGACTTGAGTCAAATCCCTTTATTTTTAAATAATAAATAAATAAATGATTTTTTTATTATTTTAAGGAAGTGGTTGAACGATAATTAAATAAATAATTATTTATTTAATTATTTATAAATGATTTAGTCAAATTTAACAAGGAAATTTTTTTTTTCTCAGTAAGACTAATTCTATTAAAAAAGAAAAGTATAGTACAATCAAGCTTGCATGCAAGCGAAAACATAGAAGCATGGGAGCTGTAGGAGATAGGCTATCTACCTCGCTCCTGAAAGACAATCAAGAAAGGGCCATAGAAAATACGGGAGAACAAAGAAGCTAGAATTGAGCGGAGATATCTACCCTGAGTGGGCAGTTATTGCCACACGACATTTTTTGCCTTTTTTCTTGCTCACTTTGACCCAGCCAGTGGAGTTTGGTTGAGCCATAACAAGTTGTAGACTATTCTGCTCTGGCGGCGGAATATCCTTATCATAATCTGAGGACGAGGTTACATGAGAACGTTTCTAAGAAATCTGCGGGGCAGAGGGGGCTTCCGGACTGACTAAGGGAGCTTCCAGCAGAATCTCGTCAATCTGCTCATCTGCTTCAATTTCCTCCTCGTCTGAACTAGAGGAATCTGTCTCGTCCAAAGGAGGGGGGGGAGCATAGGGATTCCAGCTCTTAGATTTGGGTTTGCGTTTCGGAGACTTCTTTTTGTCGAGGAACTGGGTGCATGTGCTCTGGAGGTTCCCCATTTGATGACAATGGCGGCAACGGAAAGCTGTATTCTCGTAATCCAAGGTTTTTTTCCAGTGGAAATCTCCAATCTTGAGATTGATCTGATCCGGCAGTCCTTTGTTGATATCTATTTCTGCACATATTCTGCCATAGGTGTAGATTCCATTTGCCTTTCTTGAGGAATCTGTAGCTAGGTAGCGTCCTAAAGTGTCTCCAATGGCTATGAAGACCGAGATATGCCATAGATGTGCCGGAAGATTCGGGAGCCTGACCCAAATGGGAAGCTTGGTGATGACAGCTGTAGAAGGGTCGAAGTCTGGAAACCAAGGAGTGAGGAAAAGCCCAGCCGAACCCTAGAACCAAGGGCCTCCCGTTAAGGCCTTCTGGTAGTCTTCATTTAAGTCAAAAACCACAATGAAAAATCCTTTAGAGCATAAGTAGGTCTTTCTTTTTTTAGTCCAATTGGTATGGATCCATTGGTATAGATCAACAGTGCGAGGCCATAGCCCATTAAATCTGCATATGAGAGCGGATTCTGCAAACATCTGGTAGCGATTGTCAATCTCAGGATGAGAGAAATTAATAGAAGGTACCTCGTCAGATTTGTCTACCAGAAATGGTTTTGGAGCCATGGATGGTTGAGCTTCTTTCGAAGAGGACTGTGGGTGGGCAGTGTCTTTGCGGACTGCATCTTTATATGAGAAAGATGGGCCAGAGGAGGTCTGCCCCCTGGAACCTCCTCTTAAACGAAAGGTAGTCACAATAGAGGCATCCTTAAGAATACTGTAAAAGGAGAGGGGGGGAAGGGGATTTATAAGTTGCTTACCCTTATAAAGCAATCTTAGGTAGGAGGGTGGGATCCCTAGCCGACTTCCGAGATTTTGCAGAAGATCCTGAACGAGATCTGATGCGCACACCCAAAGCATCAGCGTCTTGCCCGAGAGTTTGACTTGGATCTGAAATGCAGGAGCTTCTTCACGCAGATCTGGCTGGTTCAAGAAAGGAATCTGCTTCCAACGAACAGCGGACAAATCCATGTCCGAAAATGCCAGTCTTTGAGCAATGTCCAAAGCTGCACGAGGGCCAAAAATGCAGACAAAGAGTGCTGCCATCGATGGAACCTTTACAGGCCTATCAAGCAAGTTCGGGAAGCAGATCCGCTGCATGCATACGGCAGAGAAGAGATCTGAGGGATCTGCAGGGTTGCTTCTATTTGCAATGAGATCAGCTATTAAAGCAGCGGCATTAAAGCCGTATAAAACATTTGCTTGGAAAGAAACCACGCAGACGGCACCATTAACTGTGCCGAGGGGCGCCCTGTGCAAGGGCTTGCGATTTGCAGTATCAAGTCTGCAACCCAGTCAATGAGTTTTGCCAGTGAAGGTAGCTCTGCAAACCGGATTGGCAAGTTTGAGAGGCAGATCCGTTGTTGGCTTGCTACAAAGGTGAGTTCTGTGGAAACTCCAGAATGAATCTCTGTTGCGTAGTGGCCAGCTGTGAAGGCGGCGGCTCCAAAGCCGTCTGAAGCCGTTGCATGAAATGTAGCCACCCAGACGGTGGCATCGTCGCGTCCATGAACAACTCTGTGCAGGAGCCAGCCCTCGCGCAGATTCAAGTCTTCACTTTGATTCAAGAGGAGAAGGCAGCCATCCCTCTGAGCGGCCAAGCCAGCGCAAACCAGAGAGGCCACGCTGCAAACCCAAACCATCCTTTTCGCCATCCATCTTTTTTCCAATGTTTTTTATATCAATTTAACAAGGAATATTATTTAAATAAGGTTTAAATAATTATTCCTAGAAAATAATAAGATAAATAAGGATTTATCTAATTAATTTTCTTGTTTTGGGTTAAATATGACCATGAATAATAATTCAATTATTGTTTAATTGATTATTCCTTGGGGAAAACCAAAAAAATATAGATTTGTTTAATATTTCCCTATGGGGTTTCATGTTTAGACCATAAACAACTTAATAAATGTGTTTACTAAGTTATTGTACATAGTGAAAGCAATTTTACTTAGGGTAAAATTGGCCTTACATGGTGTACTTGGGTCCATCTAATAGTAATAGGTTAGATGACCAAAAAATGGTGTAACAACCATAGAGCTTCATTCAATATGTCATAGAATGGAATCTCAGATTCTCCATTTTAAGTATTCCTGAACTTGACTATACAAAAAATTTTGGATGCATTTAATATGTCATATATGTTTAGGCTTCGAAATTTCATTTAAATGGAGATGATATGTTATAGACTTCAAAGTTATTTAGATCACATTATAGTTCTTTAACTCATGTGGTTCCTCAAATAGTTGATCTTAGATATCCAGATATTGTCATAGGTGGTTTACATGAATCTCAGAAAAATTCCATAGGATCTTATTCAAGTTGCAAAGTACAAGCACGCACTTCCAAACCAACACATGAATTCTTGTCTTAGGCTAGTCCACACGATGCCATGGAGGATGTTGTCACTGATAACTCGAGCTTAATCATAATTATGTATCATAGATTTAGACTTTTTATCTTTCTAGATAGAGATTTGAGTGTTTCACGAATCACAAGGATGTTGACATGTAACTTGGATCCGTGATCAATTTTGTCACCTTGCATGTTTTCCCATGTCCCACAAAAATTGTATTTCTAGTAGTCTCCTCATAGCTTGTAATATTGGAAATAATTTCCTTCCTTACATTGCTTTTGAACTTCTATAATTCTTCTGTGTCTTAGACCTTTTTGTTAATCAAGGTTGTCATTGATGTCAATATGGCATTAACTGAGATGTCAATATTGTTGAGATGCCTGGTTCTAGATGATGATGCCATGACTCTTGGTTGATACCAACAATGAATATGTAAAGTCACGAAAAAGTCAAACCACTAATGAAGGAAGCCCTAAGAAGTACTTGATCTAATGCCGCATGAAATTGATGATCTAGACCTTAATCTTTGATGACATATGGAGAACTACACATGATGGTGATCACATGGTTGGAAGATTAGATGATGACATGGAAGATCTCATTTGATGGTTGGAAGAATATCTTACTATCATGGAAATTTCCTAATGATGAAGTTTCCTACGTGATATCATTGCACTATGACATGAATACATGACACTATGATGAATCACTTGATGACATAAGAGGACATGGAGGACCTCATGATGACGTGGAAATAATATAAAGACATAGTTGGAGTCATAAAAATGAAGAAGCCGTAATAACCTCTTGTTGTCCCAATCACTTTCTGCACATAAAAATTCAAGGACAGTTATAAAGAAAAACAAATTTTGGCACCTTGGAGGCAGCCTATCACAATGAGTCCTAGACCATCTGAAAGAGGACTTTTTCCTCTTTCCAACGAGCCTTTACTTACCCCGAAACTCCCAACGGTTGATGAGATAGGGAATTTTTAAATCAAGAAAAATTAACCTTAGCAGTGAGCTCACCTATCCTTGTCTTTCATGTCAGCCTGCGTCCAAAAAGACGTGTCCCTTCATTTTAAAGTCAAAATCCTATAAATACAACATCAAACCTTCATTTCTAGACCTCATTTTCAATCAAGCAATTCAGAGTTAATACAGTGAGAGGGAAGAGAAGTAATAGGAGATTGAGGAGAACATTATAAGAACATTGTCTTGGGCTAAATCTTTTTATTCTTTCCAGCTCATTGTTTGGACCTGTTATAAAGCTTGACTATTGGATAAAGTGTGTGGACAGTTCTGCGTTGAGCTCATATCTAATGTCAACTCATTTCAGAAGCTCAGACTAGTTTACAGCACCCTAATTGAAGATCTCTTCTGCAGATCTGTGGGTGGAAAAAATACATCTCCGACTTGTTTCATTTGTCTTATAAGCTCAGACTAGTAGATAAGTACAACTCGGATTATTGAATTTGTGATAGAGTTTTTGGAGGCTAGTTTTATATCTTGGGTTAACATCAGACCAGCAAAGAATTAAGTGGAAAGTCACATGTCTTGGATTGCTTTTGGAGGCTCAGATCACTAATTGAAAGGCTCAGTGCTCAGATTTGTTGGAAGAGAATTACAGCTGCCTAAAAAACACATAACCTTTCAATCTCGGAACTGTGAACTATATAATAGTAATAACCTCAGCATGAATTATTGACTGTGATACCTATTTGAAAAAGGGCTCGATCATCCTCCTGAGGACTATTGTGAAGCCTAGAACTGCAGCAACTATGGAGTGTCGGTGCAAAACATTAAAAAAGTCATGTGGAAGAGACATACGAACCCCAGACTTGTGATATAAGGCTCAGAATTGTAGAGGAAGGTGCAGTGATTATATCCACAAACTTGTGACAACATCTTCAACTATAGATGCTACTTGGAGTCTTGAGAATAGTCACTTGTTAAGACTTGAACAATGATAAACTTCAGTTTGAACAAGGTTGGAGGAGCAACTCATTGATATTATTTGAAGCACCTTTTTGAATAATTGTTTGGAGATTTGGGATTGAAATTAAAGAAATTCTTGACAGTATTTTGAGCATCATTTGAAGAATATATTTTCACATCACATCAAGACATTCTTAAGCATACCTTGGAGACTTCTAGGAGTAGCTTAACTGAAGACATCATTTGGAGAACCATTGCAGACCTTCTTGATTGAAATCATTGTTGAAGCTTTGTGAAGACATCCATTGGGCTGCCTATTGAAGACACCTCAAAGGATACTTGAAGATATTTGGAAGACTTATAGAAGTTGGTCTTGGAGATACTACTGGAGACCACGATGCATGGTTGATGTCATCATGATGTAACCTTGAAGAAATAAGTGTTTGGGTGACATGAAGAGCAGTGGAGACACCTTCATGTGAAGAACAAGGTTGTCATTGATGATGTGACATGGAGACTAAGTGTGATAGGGCTCGTTGAAGAAGACTTTGGGAGCCATGAAGAATAACCAAACATATTTTGTCGAAGTGAAGTTGAGGGTTGGAGCCTCATAGAAACAAGGTCAGTGCCTTGGAAGATAGGGTTGGAGCCCTAGAGGATTGGAGTCCTCAAGAAACCGGGTCAGAGCCTGTACCAGAGATAGGGTTGGATCCCTAGAGGTTGGTGCCTCAAATTGACAAGGTTGGAGCCTTGGAAAGACCAAGTTGGTGCATGGCATAATACAGGTTGGAGCTTGGAAGATTGGAGTCTTCATCTAGGGTTGGAACCCTATATCATTATTGTACTTTAATTATTGTAAAGAAGAAATTAATATAAGTATCTATTCCATCATTGTTCATTTTGTGTTCTAAATATAAGTGATCTAACTGGTAAAATTAAAAATTGAAAAGAAATATTGATTCACCCCCCTCTCAGTGTTTCCAACACTTTTTTACTTTCCTCCCAAATTACCTTGAACAAGTAACCTCGGATGTGTGTATGTTGATGAATTTCAATGCTAATGAGATTCAATTACAATATCTTCACAAACGAGTATATGATTTTCAATATGATTAGGTTTCCTCATATCAAGTTTGGATATCTTATCTCGTAGGATAATTCAAACCTTCAAGTAGCAAAACAAAACTTATTATGTTGAAATAACTTTGTATGCAAATAAAGTTGGATTGAGGTACAAATATTGGACCATAGACATGTAGCTTGAATGGTCTACACTATGAGAGAGAATATCTTCAAGGATGAACAAACGTTGATCTTCAAGAGAGTGATAACTTTCATGAAACTATTATTATCTTCAAGCCTTTATTCCTTCTAATAGAGAGACATAATTGTTGTAAGAATGTCAAAAATCCAACAAGTTGTGATCTTCAAGTTGCCTCCTTATACATGAGCTCTGGTACATGTTTAGCTATGTTGCACGAAAATTCTAGAAACCTGGTGTTTCAGGCCGTACCTGTACTCGAAGCTCCAAAACTTGGCTGAAACTCGACCATCATGTAATCATCTATGAGAGTTAATATAGACTTGGTTTTCCTTGTAAATTTTCATCTATGGGTCTATTCCATTTTTTCTTGCAAGATAATGTGTTATATATATATAATGTTTCAACCGACATTTTGGCCAACGTTTCCATTTTTTGGAGGTGATGTTTCTAGGCATACCCATTTCGTAAATTCTGAAACATTTCGGTGTTCCGCGCAATTTATATGTTGAGAAATCAATATGCTTATAGATTAGGGTAGAATTCTCTTACTTGATAATTAGTTATGAATGTTGTTGGATTCTTATTAAATTCTATGTTCTCTTTTTCATTAAGAAATTACTGAAAATACAAAACATGAAGATCACAAAAGACAAAGAACACAAGTAATTAGGCTCCAAGCTAGGGAATATTCTTATAGAATCAGATCAACGTGTGATATCCAAGACCAATACTGCCACAAATACCCAAGTGAGCGCTCCTTCAATCCACCTTCAACAAATTATAGTCAACGTAAGTCAACGTTGGTCAAATTTTAGAAATTTGGTTATCTCCTAAAATTTTGGCCCCTGAAATTTTGGGCCTGCAACACCACAAAAAAATACCTCATAAAACTTGCATGCATGAACATAAAATAGGGTAGAAAACAAAACTTTCTCTCTCGTTTGATTTTTCTCTCTCTTTCCTTTGACTTTGCTAGTTATATTCTTCTTCTTGGCACGAAAATCGAGTGATTTATTTCCAAAATGGGGAGCACATGTGTCAATATACAGTTGTTCGACCATATGAAGAGGCACAACTTATGGGCTAGATGACTTGTCCATCTGGAAGGCCGACTTGGTCTTGTAAAGACAAAATTGACTTTTTGACTCAATAAAAAATTATTTTTCCTTTTAAGTTACAAGATGTACAAATGGGACTTTCACTCAATGAATCATATAAAATTTTATTTTGACTCAATAAACCTTACAAGCATGAAGAACATGCTTTGACTAATAAAACTAATAAGGATAGTAAAAAATATTTTTCTTCTTTTTTCTTTTACATGAAATTCATATTGATACAAGTACAATGATAATTATGAAGATCAAACTTAGTGACATTTCCAACAATGAGGTACGACTACTATGTCAACTTCATAGACGATCACTTGAGAAAGACTTAGATATTTTTCACGAAGAAGAAGGATGAAGTCTTCTCAAAGTTTACGGTGTTTAAGGCCTTAGTTGAAAGCCAAACTAGCAACAAAATCAAGGCACTAAGGTCAGATAATGGTGCAGATCACACCTTAATTGCATTCAAAGAGTTTTGTGCCAAGGAGGGAAACAAGAGGGAGATGACCACACAATATTGTTGATTTTTGTGTAGCATCAAGAGGTATTCCCGCATGCCAAAAGGCCTCCCAAGTTAGCCTAGAAAAATTATGGAAATACAAATTATAACTATAATTTGTGGGCTTCATGTAGACCCAAAAACAATCTCGTCCCCACCATGAAAGGGTGTGACCCTTGTTCATAGTCACCCACTTGATATGTAATATTCATGAGACTCTTCATTTCACCCAACGAATGATCAACACATCATCTACACAAGATAGTCGCATAAAGGGGCAAAAAGGAAGATGAATTCACCAAGTTTAACTATTGATTGAGAGATGAAATTGACCGCAAGATGAATTGATCGTAGGTCTGAGATTACTGCAGGTTGAAATTTTGATTGTTGACTAGAATTTACTTTTCGTATTTCTCATGCTTTGACTAGCAATGATTGGATGGCATTTGACCAAGTTTGACTGGTATCTTGGACTTGGTTTTTGGCATAAATTTATAGACAATTTATGTAATTGTGAACATTGTTGAAGAATGATTTCTCCTAAAATAAAAGATGTTGGGTTTTATCCCAAGTTTGGGTTTCCCAGGGAAAAATTTTTGTCTCTATTTTGCATGGTTGTCTCTTTATGATCTTATTTTTTTCATTGTATTTCTATTGATATTTTATGCATATAATTACTCAATGATATAAGTAGCATAAAATAAATTGACTGGAAATCATTAGGAAGTAATTATCGGATCAAAAGATCGGTTTATGTTGTACATCCTAGTATAACACTCAACATGTTAGCGGAGCCTTGTTAACGTAAGAGATATGTTCTAGAGAATCCGAGCTTGGGAGAGTTCTGTTTGATCAACTATCCAATGGAATCTGAGTGAATTCTGCCTATAAGAAGAGAGGTTGACATTCTAGTTATACTCTAGTTAAGGCAGAAAGAAGGCGTTTGTGTATGAAAATTGTGTGCCCTAGTTTAGGACGCATAAAAAAACATACCAATGAGGGTTGTTAGGTCTATAAGAGGCTTGGATCAATCTTGAACAATGGTAAAACAATCTAGGTCAAGATTATCTGAGGTGTGTCTGAGGTTGCCTCAAAAGGACCGAGGTAGGTTGGATAGTTAGGGCCTTAGGTAGAGGTTGAGATAAAAAAAAACAATATGAATACAAGGTTGTAGTGGTTTGTTGTTGAAATAGGTGCCTTGGAGCTTATGAACAAAATGGCCAAAGGAAACTTGTGGAGGGTCAAGGACTGGCTAAGCCAGCTAGATGGCATCCTAAGTGAAGATAATAAAATTGAAAATGATTGAGAGTTGATAGGAGTGTTGGTGTAGCAGCATTTTGAGAAAAGTGGCCAGTGGAACTACCCGGATTAGTTAAGGAGAAATCCTCCCTCGCATACTTCTATATAAAGTAATAAATTCTAATGATGAGGCTAGATAAACCTTCTTTGTTTTAAGAAAACTCAAAAGCATGTGGGAGTGCCTAGATCTTTAATGAGAATGAGTATACCTCGTACAAGATATATGCAGGGTATTGATCATGATGTTACTCTTGCCTCAGGATTCTAGGAGTTGACGTAAATCAAGTTGTTTCAGTTGTTGATAGGTTTTGAGATGCAAGAAATGGATTCTCATGTTCATAATTTGTTGGCAACCCCACAAGTTGTTACCTATATCATCAGATTTATGTGATTATCCTTGAAGGATGTTTTGAGCAACTCATCAGAGATTTTGATCCTTGATGTTGGCTTGAGGGATGTTGGAGTTTGGAAAGTTGCTTATGGCCCAAAATTGTGTTCCTTCATATTCACAGGTGGTTAATGTTCACCAAAGGTTCGAGATGTTGTGATAACATCTTGTGATGGATTAGTGACAAACTATTTTTCAAGAGATAATGATTGATTTTGTGTAGTTGCAAAGGGTGCCAATAAAAGTTGGAAGACTTAGGGTTTGTAAACCCTAGAGAAGACTTGGAGCATTGGATGAGGAAGTCTTATGGTTTGTGGGATGAAAAAACCCTAGAGCAAGAAATGGAGTGCGAGACGTTGAAAAATGTAACTAGGTTTAGTCTTCAGAATTATCATTGTACTTGTATCAATATATATTTCATGTAAAAGCAAAACGAAGACAAATAAATTTTATTATTATTATTATTTTCATTAGCCAAATCATGTTCTTCATGCTTGTAGGGTTATTTGAGTCAAAATAAAATTTGTCATGAGTCAAACAAATGTACGTAACCCAAAGTCTCATATGGAATTCTTGGAAGAAAAGAACATTATTTTTATTCGATTCAAAAGAGTCAATTTTTCCTCCACAAAACCAAGTTGGCCATTTTGGAAAAGTCATCCCAGAAAGGCACCTAATCGACCTCCTATATGTGTATATATAGAGAGTAGTTAGACCTCATTGAAGCACCAATTCATCTCATCGATTTATGTTCCAAGAAAAGAGAAATAAGACTAGCAAAATACAAGAGAAGAAGAGTGAATGCCAAAGGAAGAGAGAGAAGGTTAAAGAAATAAATTATTGTGTTTTTGTGCCATAATTATTCCACACATGCGAAATTTCAGATCTACAATAGGGCTGAAAATTTCAGAACTACTGTAGGGCCAAAATTTCATAATTTGATTAGATTTGAGGAGCACTGACCATCATTGAAGTTTTTGGATTTGACTTGGTTGAGAAGGGTTTGAAGGAGGGATGACTTGGACCTTATGGCACGTCTTGGTCTTGGTCTTTGGGTCTTGGATATCTCACTTTGATCTGATTCTATAAGAGAATTTGGTTGGGTTTTCCCCCTTGTGAGGTTTTTACCTAGATTGGAACCTACATCTTTGTGTTCTTTATCTCTTGTGATATTCATGTTTTATATGTTTTGGTAATTTTTTGATGAAGAGGACATAATAAAAGAAATAAAAATCCAACAAATATTCATAAGCAATTATCAAGTAAGAGAAATCAACCCTAATGTACTAGCATATTGGTTTTTCAACATGGTATCAGAGCTAAGGTGAAGGAAGGGCAACTTGAAGATCAATTTTGTTGGCATATATGAAGGCATCTCTACAATAGTCATCTCAATTTCTAGACATATCTACAAAGGAAGACACTACTTGAAGTAGTTATATTTGCCATAAGAAGAAGGCACGAGGATCATCATCATTAGCAGTCATCATTTTGAAGAAGAACATAAAATTTGTAGCAACAATATCTCTCTTTTGAATCTATTGAAAAGTTCTTGCTCGTCACTCATCTTTGAAACCATCATAGCAACTTGAAGACATCTCTATAGAATAATTTACTCAATAACATCTCTGAATATTTTTGGAGGCATCAAGATTCTTGGTAGCATCATCTACATTCTTCAAAGCATCATTATCATTCAAGCACTCCATTCCTTTGACAAGTAAGTACTTTTCTATACTACATGTCTCAAACTTGCACTCAATGGCATCTATCTATAAAGAAGGCAACAAAATCGATGGAGCCTCTAATTTCAAGGCTTGGAAGAAGAAAATCGATTTGGTTCTCATAGAAAATGAAGTCATGGATCATGTTCTAGGAAAAGTTCCAAAACCATACAAGGGAAAGACTCAAGAAGTGGCAAAGTAAAATAAGGGATAAATAAGGGCTCAAATAATTCTCATTGAGTCCATCAAATATCACCTTATCCCCTTTGTTGCAGACTTGGCCACATCAAAAGAGTTATGTGACAAGTTGGTAAAATTATACACTATCAATACTATAGGTCATAATATATCCTTAAGGAATCGAATTTACAAAAGAAGGTTATCAAAAGATGAAGATTTGGGCTCATACCTCGTGAAAATATCGAAATTGAAAGATCAATTTCAAGGTCTTGGAGAAGACATATCTGGTTTTGAGTTAACTACTTGCGTGCTCAATGCTCTACCTTCATATTAGAGTAGTTATGTGACCAACATATATTCAAGAAAATATACTCCAACATTCAATGAACTATGGCCTTTATGTGTTCTATAAGAAACAATATTGAAATCCAGGGATGACACCGAACCCAAAAATGAACAATCTCAATATTTTACTGCTAGATCAAAGAAGAAATTTGGAAGATTTGGAAGATTTGAACCTCATCAAAAATACAACAACAACAAACAGCCTAGTGGAGACTAAGACATTTCCAAAGTACAATGCTTTGATTACAATGAATATGGACACTTTAAAGGATATTGTACCAAGGATCCTAGAAACAAGAAGAACAACACAAGGAAATAAAGAAGTGGAGCTCACATTGCCGAAGAAGATATAGAGAGAAGAAACCTAAAGTTGAAGACAAAAAAGACCTTTACTATTGAATGTTTTGGTATATACTAAGTTTGCAAAACAGTTTGTTTTTATTTTTTCTAGAATAACAATTGCATTTTAGAAGATTCTTGTGGATTTATTAAATTTGGAAGATTTAGAGTCTACATGGAATTCTACAAGGATGCACGTAGTTACATATCTTTTCATAGAGCCAAAATAAGTCATCATATCATCCAATTTTCCAAAATAGAAGAGTTTGGATCATCAAAAGTTGTCTACACATCAAATATTCTATAGTGACTTTAGAAATTTCATCATGAATATTTATAAGTAGACATTTAGTAAGAAGGGACTAAAAGGATTTTCAATGGAAATAGAACCATAACAAAGTCAAGGTCATTATGCAGCAATGCAAAAGTTTCAAATTTTAGCACTTGGATGAAAGAATGTAGCAGAAGTCCATTCTACGAGAAGAACATGGAAGCAACATTGAAGCAATCTAGAAGATAGTCTAGAAGCAACATGGAAGAAGGAAACTCATCATGAGCATCATCTTCAAATAAGGTCAAAGTAGCAGTTCGTTCATTATAATTCAATTGAATAACAACATAAAAAGAAGTATGTCTATCTTAGAAAAGGTTCTACATTAGACATCTAGAAAAAGGAATCATATCTTCATAGGGATTTGAAGGAAAACCATGATGGATAAAGATAGAAAGTCAATAACATAACATAATATATTTGGTCAAGGAACATCTCACATAAATAGTTGGAAGGAAAGCCAAGACTCTCCTTGATGGTTGACTAACAATTCTATGACAACATCAATAGCCTTGGTTTAGCAATTGAAAACATCAATGGTATAATTTGTACACGAAAGAAGTATTGTTGACCTTAGAGGACGCTGACAACATAAATTGACATGAAATATTTTACATCTTGACTAGAGGTCACTCTGGTTGGTTTGACAAATAAATTTCATAATTTTTGGATATAGTATGACTTCCAGGAAGAATATACACAATTATGGACACTATAGAGGAAGGAAATACAAAAAAATGATACAAGAAGTCATGAGTCTATTATTTGATCACTTTACGATATGTTGGATTCAATATTTATTCAAAATAAGTTCACCCACCTCGTCCAGAAAGAGGGAGCTATAATTAGTTTGGAAAGAAGTTGAAGAGTTATGATATTGTTGTATCGACAACTGATTAGTTCGATTCAAGACTACATTGATTGAGTTGGAAGTACTAATGTTGATATAGATAATATTAATGATTGAAAGCTAATATAATTTCTTGAAAAATATGAGAGCTGAAACCTATTCGAAGAAAGGCTTGTGCAATAAGTTGTGAAGAAGTTTGGCTCCATAAGATGTTTGAAGAACTACTTGATGACATGTTGAAGTTATGTGAAAGGTTAAAAAATATCCATGAAGGTTGAAGCTCATTATTGTGTGATGCACATAAGGATCCCAACAACTACATACAAATCTCCATGGAAGAACATGTAGTTGATGCTTCGATGATTATAATTTAGACAAGATTAGGCTTGTGCTTGTTTCTCCCTATTTGACAGGGAGTGAAGATTACCTCCTTAGTTGAGAGGGAGTGATGGTAGGACATTGTATCCTCCATGTGTCATTCATTATGTCCAAGACTAACTGGCATAAGCCTAGTGAAGGCACTATTAGGAAGCATGGAGGATTGGAGAAGCATTTGGGACTGATACTCCTTGAGGAATGGTATCTAGGATAGGAGTAGTCCTAAGGACCGGTACTCTTTGAGGATAAGGTATCCAAGATAAGAGTAGCCCTAACAATCGATATTCTTTGGGGATTTGGAATTCAGAAAAGAATAGTAATGTGAGGACATACTTAGTGAACCTTTGGATGGAGTATGTGCCTAGTGAGAGATGGTGGTGGTGTCCAATTTTATGTCTCCCATTATTATGCTCTGATCTAGTGGAGATATAGAGATTTTTAAGTGAATGCATTGCTATGCTTGAGAATGTTGGTTATGATGATGATGATGCTTATCAATTTGAACTCTTCTTATGAGAATATTTCAATTTGAGAGTATCCAGGTATCCTGTTATGTCATTATGAATAACTCCCTAGTTGAGAGGGAGTGTTGAAAAATGTAACTAGGTTCGGTCTTCATAATTATCATTGTGCTTATATCAATATATATTTCATGTAAAATAAAAAAGAAGAAATATAAATTTAATTATTATTATTATTTTCATTAGTCAAAACATTTTTTTTCATGCTTATAGGGTTATTTGAGTCAAAACAAAAATTTTCATGAGTCAAACAAATGTACTTAAGTCAAATTCGCATTTGGACTTCTTGGAAGAAAAAAAAAATATTTTTGTTTTAGTCAAAAGAATAAATTTGTCCTCCAAAATACCAAGTCAACCCTCTTGGACAAATAGACCCAGAAAGGCACCTATTCAACCTCATGTATATGTATATATAGAGAGTAGGTCGACCTCATTGAAGCACCAATTCATCTCATTGATTTATGTGCCAAGAAAAGAGAAAGAAGACCAACAAAAGACAAGAGAAGAAGAGTGGAATTCAAAGGAGAGAGAGAGAAGGTCAAAGAAATAGATTCTTGTGTTTTTGTGCCCTAATTCTGACACGTGTGAAATTCATATCTGCAACAGGGACGAAAATTCTAAAATTTGATTAGATTTTAGGAGCATTGACCAACATTGACTTTACTGGATTTGATTTGGTTGAAAAGGGTTTGAAGGAGGGCTAACTTGGATCTTGTGGCAAGTCTTGGTCTTGGTCTTCGGGTCTAGTATAACTCACTTTGATCTAATTCTATAAGAAGAGAATTTGTTTTGATTTTCCCCCTTGTGGGGTTTTTCCCTAGCTTGGATCCTACATCTTTGTGTTCTTTGTCTTTTACAATCTTCACATTTTATATGTTTTGATAATTTTTTGATGAAGAGAACATAATAAAAGAAAAAAGAAGCCTACAAATATTCACAATCAATTATCAAGTAACATAATTCAACCTTAATATACTATCCTATTGGTTTCTCAACACTATATGAAACATAATATGCAAGATGAAGAAACCCTAACCCTTACAGATCATGAAATAAAGGAAAGAAACATCCACTAAAAGTTGATGTTGAGGAGGAGGAGGAGAATCTACCTCAAAAGGAAACAAGGAATCCATGCTTGATGATATTACAAATGGACTTCATTAATTTCTACAAGGAGGCAAGGATCAAGAGGGAGTTGACAATTCCCCACAACCCTCGGTAGTTTCTTAATTAAAAGTTAAGTATTTTATATCTTTATCCCTTGATTATTATTATGTTATTCCTTGATCAACCTCTTGTCTTTGTATTTTTCTTGGTTATTATTGTTTCTTCCATGGCCACTTGAATGAGGTTTGCAAGTACATCACAAAGTTTGCCAAGGAAATGATTCTAGCAGTTGACGACGACATCAGGAAGAACAAATAAAATTTTGTGGCAAGGGGGTTCTCCCAGTAAAAGGGAGTGGAAAACAAGGATATTTTTGCTCCAGTATCCAATGGATAGGTTCTTGTATCACCTAATGTCTAAGGCATAAACTCACAAGAGTGATTGATGTTTGAGGAGAATTGTACAAACTGTTGAAAAATGTAACTTTCAGTCTTCATAATTGTCATTGCACTCATGTCAATATGTATAAAGAAAAATATTATTTTTAAGCATGGGTTTCACGCTTTATTTTATTGGTCGTCTAAGTCAAGCATGCATTTCATGCTCCTAGGGTTTGTCATGTCAAAAGAATATTTTTCTTGAGTCAAAAGAATCCTTGTAATTTGTATAGTACCCTATTAGGAAAGTTGTAACATGTAAAAATATATTGATTATGAGTCTAGAAAGTCCTATGAGCCTCCAAGCACAAGTTGACACTAACAGTGACAAGTCAAATTAAAGAGGGGTATTCAATCTCTTGGAAATCCTATATATAGAAGAAAATTCGACATATGTTACCACCAATTCGATCACACATGAAAGAAGTTCGATATGAGGAAAGGAACAAGAAGAAATATAGAGCGAAGGTCAAAGAAGTAGGAAAAAGTCAAGAAGATATGTTTTTGGGCCTTATTCTCTCACATATGTGAAGGTTAGGGTTTTCACAACTACTGGGTGGCCAATAATTGCAGGTTTGAATTGCAAGAGGTCGAGAATTGCATATCCAAGTTGCAGGAGGGTCAAATACTATGATTTGACCTTGTTTTATTCTTGTTGACTTTGGAGGCATTAACTTGCTTAAAGGAAATACTCCTTGGAAGGTTGACATGTGCCAAAAGGAAGGGTTTATGCTATTCCAAGAAACCGAAATTTCAGATCTGAAGTAGAGGGCCGAAATTATGAAGTAAAGCTGATTTGAAGAGGCTTGACTATTGTTGACTTGATTAAACTTTGACTAGTTTGAAAGATATTCTTGGAGGGTTGACTTAGTGGTTGGAGGAGGACTTGGTCTGGGGTTTTGGGTCTTGGTTTCTCATTTGAAGTAGATTCTATAAGAAGAGGATATTTTTTATGGGTTTTTCCCTGGCTTGAAGCCTACATGTGTCCATTATCTTTTTTGTTTTTTCTCTCGATAATTGCTTGATGAAAAGATATAATAAAAAAACACAAGATAATTAAATTTCACAAGAAATTATTAAGGTTAAGGAGAATTTGAATTAAAATTTTCCCTATTGTATTCTCCAACATGGTATCATAGCTAAGGTGAACAAAGAGAAGGAAGTTGGAAGATCATCTTTTTGACATAAGAAGGGATTTCTTGTCAAGGGGGATCATTTCCAAAAGAACGCAAGGAAAGAAGAAGAAGACCTATTGATCTAAAAGGAAGATTGATCCATAATTATGCAGGAATGAAATAAAATACAAAAATAAACATAAACGTAGAGATGCAGTAGGAATAATACTTTATTTCATTAATATCAAATATTGAAAAATGCTTACAGACATAATGGAAAATAAACTAGCTCGGGTGATGGTAGTTTATCTCTAAGAAGAGATGTGGCAACTACATGCCTCTGAATTGTGTTACAATGAGGCTCAAAGGAATTTTTATTATTGAACAATAAGCGAAAACCCTAAACAACCAAAACCCTAACCAAAGGAGATGTAACACCAAGAGTTTATCGGCCTTGTTGGGGTTATTTGGGCAGCCAACTTCCCGGGGTCGTAACTTGGCCATATTATATTTGTTTGGTGTGTATGATACCTTGTTGGAAATATCTCTCCAAGGACTATAATTGTTGATGCAATTTCCATGAAATTGTCAAAGGAATCATGCCCAAAAAAATTCATTTGGGGCCTCAAAATGGCTAAAAATTGTAAATAAGAAAACTGATGAAACTAACTAGGCAGGTGGCTGCCAATATCCATCTGGATCATTCCTCCCCCCTTAGGAAGCAATGGTCCCCATTGCGTGCATAGCCTCCATGGGGAAATTTCTGTTGAGCTTGACCCCTGGTGAACCACTTTCCCTGGTGAAGGAGTTGGCCTGCTTTGACAACTCGGTATAGCTAGATCCTCTGCTGGAGGTTGTTTTTGATCTGTGTGTCCATGATTCGATTAGTTGTGGCTTATTCCATGCAGTCTGGGTCTAAATCTGTTGGTGTAAGTTGTTTTTCCATATCGGATGTGTCCAATAGAGGTGGAAACTAGGGCCGAACGCGGTCCACATGAACACTGGGTGCAGCCCAAGGAATGGTGGAATATTGAGCTCAAAGGCATTGTCCCCTACAACCTTGGTGATGGTGTATGGCCCATATCGAAGCGGGCAAATATTACGGTGAGGTTTAGCGAGGCGCTCCTTCTGCAAATGTAGCCACACTTTGTCGCGCACCTGGAAGTTGTGTTGCACCCGATGTTGATCATGTCACTGCTTGTACTTAGCATTGGATTTTTCCAATATGTCATGAACCTATTGGCAGATGTGTTGAGTGTGCTGAATGAAGATGTTCGCCTTGTCAAATTCACACTGTACATGAGCCAAATTTGCCTGAGTAGCTGTAAATGGGATGGCTACGTCAATGGGAGATAGTGGATGGAATCTCAAGCCCGCCTGAAAGGGGTTGTGGTTGGTTGAGTTGTGGAGATCTCGGTTATAGCTATGTTGTACATAGGGGATGCTCTCATCCCATGTGCGTGGATGCTTTGAGTTATGCATGCGCATAATGTTTATGATCATCCTATTGACGACCTCTATCTGTCCATCGGTTTGGGGATGGAAAGTTATGGACTTGGTGAGCTTGGTGTCCAACATCGACTAGAGGTTGTACCAAAATGTACTAAAGAACTTGCTATCTCAATATGAGATGATAGACTATGGGAAACCAAAGTGTACCCAAACTCGTTCAAAGAAGATTTTAGTAGTGAATTCTGCTATGATATTCTTCTTGCAGGGTGCCGTAATGGCAATCTTCGAGAATCTGTCGACAACCACAAAAACACAGTCATTGCCATGCTTAGTAGAAGGAAGGCTCGACATGTAATCAATGGAGATGGATTCCAAATTTCGAATAGGGGTAGGCAGCAAAGTATAGAGGCCTTGCTTCTTCATGGTCAGTTTGGCAATGGCGCAGGAAGTGCAGGATATGATGTACTTCCCAACATCCTGTCGAAGGTTTGGCTAATAGAAATACTTATGTAGTACTGCGACTATTTTCTCGACCTTGAAATTCCCAGTGACCCGACAGTAGTGCGCTTCCCAAACCATCTTGGTACGCTCACTTGAAGGAACACAACGATGTCTCGAGTGACATAGCAGTGCATCCTCAAGGTGAAAATTTGGAACTTGCTTAACCTCCAAGAGCGTCTTGTATGCGTGGCCAAATTCTGGATCGCTTTTGTAGAGAAGTGGCCAATCAGAGGTCTCATGCCCTCAAGAGTTGAGGGCAATGGTTAGCGCCACGATAGGTGGTCAGCTGAGGCATTCTGCAACATTATTGGTGTTTCCCTTCTTGTACTTTATGTTCAAATGAAATTGTTACAGGTATGTGGACCACTTATGATGGCAATCATTCTGCAATTTCCCTTGTGTCTATATGAACTATAGGGGTCAGTGGTCTATGTGGATGACCGTTTCCTTCCCCAAGATGTAATGCTTCCATTGTCAGCATGTCTTCACAATGGAATACATCTCTTTCTCATAAGAGGGATACTTCCGGACTGTATCATAAAGTGTCTCACTGTGATATTCCATTGGATGCCCCTGTTGAGTAAGAACTGCCCCAATAGCCACCATGATAGGGGGAGCAACATACCTATGAATAACTACTATTGATGAAGAAAATATGATGAAAAGAAGCAGCGTGATAGGGGGAGTACTTGGGTACCCCGCTTTCCATTGATGTTAAAGGGGGAGATTGCTGGTCAAGTTTGTCATTGATGTCAATATGGAATTGTTGGAGATGGAAAATATTCTTTTGATGCTTGAATAACCCTTTCATGATCTTGACCTAGCATGAAGATTGGTGGAAATATTCCACACATCGAAGGGTTTGATTGGTACCTAGTGATACCCAAACTTCAAGTCGATCTTGCTGAAATATTTGGCCCCCCTGAGCCAGCTCAGGAGGTCATTGATCTGTGGGATTGGATACCTATTCCGGATTGTGATCTTGTTCAGCGCATGATAGTCAGTACCGAGTCTCTAGGTATCGTCCTTCTTTTCTACCAACACGAATGGGCTCCCACGGGGTGAGGAGCTTGGCCTGATGTGCCTTTTCTGCAAAATCTCTTGGATCTGCCTCTTGATTTCATCATTCTCCAGAACAGACCGTTGATAGATCAACCCATTAGGTAGCAACGTGCCCGAGGCCAGATCAATGGAGTGCTTGACCTGACATTATAGGGAAACCCTTGTGGGTGAGGAACAAATGTCCTAGTATTCCTCCATGACTTTGTCCATCTGCTGATGTCGTGAAGGTGCGCCCTATTTGGAGGTTGCGGCCACAATATTCTTCTTGCCCTATGGGTGAATCATAATGAAAACAAATTTCATGGTTTGGGAAATAATCTTAATGCATTGCTTTGTAGTAATCAAAGAGAGGGCAGAAGGTGGTACTACCTCCAGTATCATGTACAGCTTATTTCCCAAAGTAATTATAACTAAACTAGGCCTAGACTCATACACATCATGTTGCTTCCACAAGTATGGTTGGCCTAATAATGCATCAGAAACTTCAACAGGAGAAATATCACACAATACCTCATCTGTGAAGGGCTTAATGTTGCAGGGAAGGCAATAATGCTAATTGACGCGGATATCTCTTCCTTGGTGAAGCCACCCGATGGTATACAACTACGGGTGTGATATGGTCAGTGGGCTGAACCGCTTCATGACCTCTGCTGAAATGAGGTTCTTTTGGCTTCCGTTATCGACAATGAATTATAGTGGAGAACCCTTCACCCACATCTAGGAATGGAAGAGGTGCTCCCCCTCCTCTGGATCTTCAGGTTCCTCCTTCTGGATATTGGTGGTGGAAATAGTGGCACTAGGTTCTGCATCAATGATTTTCTTCCCTTTGTTATTCCCCTTGTCCAGTTCTGAGTTAGAATCATAACATTCATCTGATTTAGATGCCTTCATCTCGAAAACCAATGACTATTTGGCCCAACACTCACTTGTGTTGTGAGTGGAGATTTTGTGAAATTCACACCACTTCCCCGTGTCCTTTGGCTTTGTGGTGTTTTTCTTCGCTTTCTTCTTCGACAGGTTGTCCTGAGCCACCGCACTTTGGCTTTTCCCCTTTTTCTATGGTTTGGGGGCGCCTTTCTATGGCTTCCGATTCGTGGATCCAAAGTCTCGCTTCTTCTGCTTAATTTCTGCTCGATCTTGGCGGCATATCGATATGTCTTGCTAAGCGAGGTAATGTCGAGGAACTCCATTTCCTCCTGAATGCATCTGTGCAAACAACTGCGATACTTGAGCACCAAGTGTTTCTCTAAATCTTTAATACCCAGCTTTGTGTGTAGGGTATGGAACAAATTTTTCAACTCATGCACATATTTCTGTCTTTGCTTCTGCCCCTTTACTGTCGCAATGTGGTCCATTGGTTGTACTTTTCCTCATAGCTCCCCACGGGGTAATATTGTTCCTTGATGTCGTCTTGAAACTAATTCCAAGTGGGTGCGGCTGAAAAAAGTGAGGGTTCTTCCTCATCCCTCTTTTCACAGTAGATTTCTCACAAATCTTTGACATGGGGGGTGGCTTTGAGGAACACAAAGGTAATATTTTGTCAATCAGAGAAATCATGGACTGAAAAATACCCTTCCAACAAATTCATCCTTCTATATATGGCGTCTGCATCTATTTAGCCCTCAAATATGGGAATGTCACAGTTTACTTGTACCTTAAAAGGAGTGGCACCTCCAGAGTGGTTGCTGGATGAAGATGCGTCATCGGTGGGTTGTCGTTGAAGGATTTGGGCAAAGTTATCCATCATCACGTTCCTTTGTTTCTCGAGGGCCTCCTCGAGCAATATTTTGATAGGATCTCCTTCTCCCTCATCTTTGTTTTCTTCCCCCATGGGAGGCCATCGGGGTATTCAAGGCTGATATTGCAAAGGTTCAACCAGATCGAGCCTAACTCCTTAGACCTTGACCTCGTTGGGGACATGAAAAGAAATATCGAGAAAGAGCAGACTGCTTCAATTCCACTGATATGAACTTATGCAGGAACACAATAAAATACATAAATAAACATAAACATAGATATGTAAAAGGAATAACACTTCATTTCATTAATATCAAATATTGAAAAATGCTTACAGACATAATGGAAAATAAAATAGCTCGGCCGATGGTATCTTATCCCTGAGAAGAGATGTGGCAGCTACATGCCTCTGAAATGTGTTACAATGAGGCTCAAGTGTCTTTTTATTATTGAACAATAAGAGAAAACCCAAAACAACCAAAACCCTAACTTGAGGATATGTAACACCAAGAGTTTATGGGCCCCGTTGGGGTTAGTTGGGCAGCCAACTTCCTGGGGTCGTAACTTGGTCATATTATCTTTGTTTGGCGCATATGATACCTCATTGGAAATAACTCTCTAAGAACTACATTTGATGACGTGAATTTTTTGAAATCACCAAAGGATTCATGTCGAAAAAAATGTTGTTTGGGGCTTCAATACGGCTCTAGAAGTTCAAGACCTAAAAAACTGCTAAAAATAGTAAATAAGAAAACTGATGAAACTGACTAGGTGGAATAGGCGGGTGGCCACCAATATCCACCTGGATCAAATATCATTATATCAAACTATCATTAAAGGCATCATCATCTTAAGAAGGATCAATCTCTCGTTGAAGAAAGGAAGGATAAGTTGTTGTTGAAGATTCTCTAATTCATCATTTAGAAGAAAAATAAGCATTAAGGAATCTCAGATCCTCATCCACTCATTAAAGTTATTTGAAGACACCATTATTGAAGGCATCGTAGAAGTCATCATTCTAGGGCATCTTTGAATCCTCCTTGAAGGTCTTGAAAGCATCAAGATAATTGGATACATCATCAAGAAGGAGGATTCACGGTTTACAAGTGTATGTTATATTATCTTCTAAGTCCCAATCTATAGATTATATGGCTACATTTTGCAAGGAAAGCAACAAGCTCATTGGATCAACAAACAACCTTGCATAGAAGAAGAGGATTGACTTGGCACTCACAAAAAATGAAGTTATGGAATATTTCCTTGGTGAAGTAGTTGTAATTGACAAACAAAAGACTCAAGAGTTGGAAAAATATAAAAATGGAGAAGTGAGGACACAACGAATAATTGTTGAACCCATTAAAGGTCATATTGTTCCATTTGTTGTTGATTTTAAGACATCCAAAGCAATGCATGATAAGTTGGTAAAGTTGTACTCTGTAAGTACATTAGGTAAAAATATTTCCTTTAGAAATCAACTATATAGAATAAGGAAGTCAAAGGATGAATACATGACCACTTATATTATGAAGATCTCTCAAATAAGAGACTAGTTGCAAGGGCTTGGGGAGACGGTTTCCCACTCTAAAATGACTATTCGTGTATTAAATGCTTTGCCACCTGATTGGAGATTTTTGCAACTAGTATCTACTCAAAGGAAGATACTATTCATTTTGATGAATTATGGGATCAATGTATCTTGGAAGAATCTAGGATCAAGACAAAGGATGACACTGAATCAAATGAAATATCTCAAGTCTTTATTGCAAAATCCAAGAAGAAAAAGAAAGTGAAGTTTGGAAATTCCAAAGGAAAAACGAATATGTCCAATATTTAATGCTTTCGATGCAATGAGTATGGACACTTCAAGATGGATTTTCCTAACAAGAAGAATAACAAGAGAAGGGAAAGAAGTTAAGCTCACATAGCTGAAGAAAAGGGATAACTTGAGAAGAAGCCGAAAGGAGAAGATAGTGAGGATCTTTACTACTAAAAGAAGCTCTATCTCTTAGTTTTTTTATGCAATTTGTATTTCTTTTATTAAGTAGAAAGTAGAGCAGCATCCATTGTTGGATACTCTAGAAGAGTCTTGGTTTTTATTAAAGCATGGCATCTTAGAAAGGATCATGTGATAATAGAAGAATTAGATTCTACTTAATTAAGTTCTTTGGTAGGAATAATCTAGCTTTCAAGAATGAGAAGATTGCATATTATTGTTCATCCAAGAAATTTTCTAACATCATGTTAGACGTATTCATTTTGCAAATATATATCATCAAGATCCTATAAGAACCATCATTTTGGAAGATTCCTGGAAGGAGCATTATGACAATTGGTATATATTCCATCTAGTATGAAAACAATACTTTTGAAGGATGAAATAATGTTGATGTTCTAGTTATAGTATGAAAGACATAAGGAAAGTCTTTATTGGGAAAAGAAACATATATTCAACAAGTATAAGAAGAAAGTGTGTTCTAGAAAAGATGGCTAGATGGGTTGTATGGAAGCTAAGGTATGTATATTTCAAGTAAATATTCTCTAGGGAAAGGTTCATATCTATTAGAATCATGCAAGAATAGTTGGTTTGGAGAATGTCCTCGGTAAGTCTTCCATGTGATTATTCGATGCTTGAAAGAATAAGTTTGTTATTCTTTGGAATAGCTAAAGATCAAGACTACCTCACTAAGTAGCATGGCATAAATATGAAAACATTGATCAACATCAAGTATAGTCCCTAGAAGAAATAAAGGGAGTTAACAATGACAACTCCAAGGAATATATTGTAGCTTGGTAATCAAGTATGATCCTTGGGCACCCTAATTAAAATTAATGCATGGATAAATATTCTTATGGAGATGGATCATGTGAAAGAATGTTGATCTCAAAAGATTCAAATAAGAAAATACTTTGATGAAAGATACCATCATGATAAGGTAAGTCTAATATTAATATTTTGATATTTTTATCTCATTGACATATTGTGTTTCTACCTAGAAGGATATTGCATAAATGTATAATGACAATTGAGGAAAGTTCAACTATTGGTATTGAACTCAATTCAAAGAACATATAGATTTGAGTTAATGGTTTTGAAAATCCTTGAAGAGTTATGTAGTCAAGGTGTTCACATCATCACCTTGGGATTGAAAGGTAGCAATATAAGAAGATAAACCAATGTTCATGAATATCACTTTCATTAAAATGACATATAATAAGACTCTATATAACGCCTTTATTGATAACAGTAACTAAAGGAAATTGATACGAAAGGTTGATGGCCTGAACCCTGTCACAAGATTAAAGGAAGAAGATGGTTCAACATCATCCAAGAAGAAAGAAGCTCGTTATGATGAGATACAAAGGAAAGAATGAGTCATGCAACTACCTCCATGAATAATTGGTATTTGATAAACTTATAAATACAAGCTAAAGAGATTGTGTTTATGACTTCCCAATTGAAAGGAAGTTAAATAATCTCCTCTATATTTGAAAGGGAGTAAAGAGTCTCCTTAAATAGGAGCAAGGATCTATTCCCTGATCAAGTGGGAATGAGGATCTCCTCTCTAGTTGAGAGGGAGTGATGATGAACATCACATTTGTATTCTCTTCTTCATGTGTCATGCACTAGGCTAGGACTAACATTCAAATGTCTAAGTGAAGACCATAAAGGGAGAATGGAGGATTGGATAAGCATTTGAGATTTACTTGAGGATAAAAAATCCAATATAGGAAATGGATCGACACTCTTTGAGGATTGGACAAGTCTCCAAGACAAGAGTGGTCGAAGAGGATCGATATTCTTTGAGGATTAGGAATATAAGATAAGAATAATCTTAAAAGTACATACCTAGTGAAACTCTGGATGGGGCATGTACCTTGTAAAGGTAGTGTGGTACCTCACATAAATCCTCCTCGGCATTATTCTCTTGTATAGGAAAGAGCTTGTCAATTTAAGGCCTTACTATGTTGAGAATGCTTGTAATGATGTTGATTCTTAAAAAAAATGGCTTACCAATCTAACTCTTCTTATGATAACTCTTCAATTTGAGGATATTCTTGTATCTCTTGTACAATTACGAATATCTCCCTAGTTAAGAGGGAGTGTTGAAAAACGTAACTAGTTTCGGTCTTCGTAATTGTCGTTGCATTCGTGTCAATATGTTTAAAGAAAAATATTATTTTTAAGCATGGGTTTCATGCTTTATTTTATTGGTCATCTAGGTCAAGCATGCATTTCATGCTCCTAGGGTTTGTTATGTCAAAAGATTCCTTGTCATTTGTATAAGACTTTATTGGGAAAGTTGTAACATGTAAAAAGATATTGATTATGAATCTAGAAATTCTTATGAGCCTCCAAGCACAATTCGGTCCTAACAATGACAAGTCATCCTAAAGAGGGGCATTCAACCTCATGGAAAACCTATATATAGAAGCAAATTTGACCTCTCTTACCACCAATTCGATCACACAAGAAAGAAGTTCGATTCGAGGCAAGGAACAAGAAGAAAGCTAGAGCGAAGGTGAAAGAAGCAAGAAAAAGTCGTCACGATATGTTTTTTGGCCTTATTCCGTCACATGTCTGAAAGTTAGGGCTTCTACAGCTATTGGGAGGTTGAGAATTGCACGTTCAAAATGCAAGAGGTCGAGAATTGCATATCCAAGTTGTAGGAGGGCTAAATACTCTGATTTGACCTTGTTTGACTCTGGTTGACTTTGGAGGCATTAACATGCTTAAAGGAAAGACTTCTTGGAAGGTTGACACGTGCCAAAAGAAAGGGTTTATACTATTCCAAGGAACCGAAATTGCAGATCTGAAATAGAGGGCCGAAAATCTAAAGTAAAGCAGATTTGAAGAGGTTTGACCACTATTAACTTGTTTAAACTTTGACTGGTTTGAAAGAGATTCTTGGAGGGTTGTTTTGGTGCTTGGAGGAGGACTTAGTCTAGGGTTTTTGGCTTTAGTTTTCTCATTTGAAGCAGATTATAAAAGAAGAGGAGATTATTTCTAGATTTTCCCCTTGGAGGGGTTTTTCCTTGGCTTGGAGCCTACTTCTTGTGTCCATTGTCTTTATTGGTTTTTCTCTTGATAATTGTTTAAGGAAAATATCTAATAAAGAAACACAATAAGATAACTAAATTTCACAAGCAATTATTAAGGTTAAGGAGAATTTGAATTAATAACGACCCTACTTCATTCTCTGACACAAAAATCTAGAATTGTGTCAAATTACCGAAAGAGCTTCAAGTTTTGAGAAAAGAAAAGGCATAATGGAAGGAGCAGCCTTCGAAGAGATGTCATGAGTTGAGATTGTTAGGATGCTTAGAGACCAAAGGTCTCTAGGAGTAGTATACCTTCTTTGAACAAATATGTTAGGCAATAGCAAAAGGAATTTCTTATGTGACAAAGGTAGCAGTAATGGTAGAAGGACTTGCTTACATGACAAAGAAAACAATAGTGTCATGAGGATTTGCTTCTGCAATTGAGAGAAACTAGGACTACCATAGGAAGACCACCTTCACTGTAGAGGGAGTTGGCCTCGAAGATTGAAAAAAAGGATTCTAGTAGATACACTATTTATTGGGATCAGAGATTTATATTTGGTGGACCCCACAATGTATAGGCAGTTGATTGCATCCATGGTGTACCTGGCTAACACCAAGTCAGATATTTGATTTGCAATGAGCACCTTGAACCAATTTATGGTTGAACCAAGGCATGTGCAAAGGATGCCAGTGAAGCATATGGTACATGTTTTGTACAATTGGATGTGGTTAGAGATATGTCTCGGGAGGTGAAATGAGGCTAAATGAATATACGGATTTAGGAAAATGCATAATATATCGCAGAAAGTATCACAAGTCATGATGCAGTGTGGCTTCAAAAGCTAGTAGAACATGCACAGGTCACTTCATCCAATATATGATGCAGAGAGGAGCAGTAGAGCTCCTGTACATATCCATAGATGAGAAAAATTTGGACATAATTCAAAGGCAAGCTTAGTATGATTTTGAATGCCTCCCTTATTGGAAGGGAATGATGAGCTCTTTTCAGGATTGGGCAGATCATCTCCCAAATCTATAAAGGACTTTGGTTGGGTCATAAAGGACTTTGATCATGGGAGATGGATACATTCACCTATGAAGGCAGAAGGACTTGTCTAAGTCATAAAGGACTTTGATAAGAAAGGTGAATGGCCCAAGATAATTATAGGGGCAATTATAGGATACGCTCACCTGAAATCCAAAAGGACTTGGCTAGTGATCCTGATTTATGTAGGAATGCAATAGAATACACATATAACCATAAATACAAAGATGCAGCGTAAATAACACTTCATTTCATTAATATTAAAGAACTGAAATTTGCTTACAGACAAAATGAAAATAAACTAGCTAGGGCGCTGGTAGCTTATCTCTAAGAAGAGATGTGGCAACTATAGGCCTCTGAATTGAGTTTCAATGAGGCTCGAGGGCCTATTTCTTATTTAGAAACAATGGAAACCCTAAACATCCAAAACCCTAACCCTAGGAGATTAAGCGCCAAAACTATGGGCCCCATTTGGGTAAATTGGTGTTTAAACTTCCCGAGGACGTAACTTTGGCATATGATCTTCGTTTGACGTACACCATACCTCGTTAGAGAGATCTATCCGAGGACTACAACTTTCGAGTGAGCAGCATTGATCCATGGACCAATGTTGCTCTCGGTTTTCCAAAAAAAACGTCGTTTAGGGCCTCAAAACGGCTTCTGAAGTTCAAGACCCGAAAAACTGCTAAAAATAGTAAGTCGTGCCAAAACTGAAAAACTGAAAGAGACAATGGTGGGGCCCCAAGTGGAATAGGTGGGTGGCCACCAATATCCACCTGGATCATTCCTCCCCCATTAGGGAGAAATGGTCCCCATTTCGTTGAGTTCCTCCATGAGATGAGGAAACTTCTGCTGAACTTGGTCCCTGGTGAACCACTTGCCTTGGTGCAAGAGTTGGCTAGCTTTGACAACCCGATACAGTTGGATCTTCTGTTGGCGAGTGTTCTTGATTTGCATGTCCATGATACAATTTATGGTGGCCTGTTCCATGCAGTCTGGGTTTAACTCTGTTGGTGTGAGTTGTTCTGCAATGTCAGAGGTGTCCAGTAGAGGTGGGAATTAGGGACGAAGGCGGTCCACGTTGAATACTGGGTGCAGACCAAGGAATGGTGGAATACTGAGCTCGAAGGCATTGTTCCCTACAGCCTTGGTGATGGTGTACGGCACATATCGCAATGGGAGAAGCTTGCGGTGGGGTCCAGTGAGGCGCTCCTTCTGCAAATGTAGCCACACTTTGTCGCCCACCTGGAAGTTGTGTGGCACCCGATGTTGATCATGTCGTTGCTTGTACTCAGCATTGGCTTTGTCCAATATGTCATGAACCTGTTGGCGGATGTGCTGAATGCACTCAATGAAGTTGTTTGCTTTGTCAGCTTCAGACTGAACATGAGCTGAATCGGCTTGAGTAGCCGCAAATGGCATGGCTACGTGAATGGGACATAGTGGCTGGAATCCCAAGCCCACTTGAAAGGGGCTATGGCTAGTTGAGCTGTGGAGAGCCCGGTTATAACTATGTTGTACATAGGGGAGGGTCTCGTCCCATGTGCGTGGATGCTTTGAATTGAACATGCGCAAAATGTGTACAATCATCCTGTTGACGACCTATGTCTGGCCATCAGTTTGTGGATGGAAAGTTGTGGACTTGGTGAGCTTGGTGTCCAGCATTGACCAGAGGCTGGACCAAAATGTGCTGAGGAACCTGCTGTCCCGATCTGATATGATAGACTTTGGGATCCCAAAGTGCACCCACACTCGTTCAAAGAAGAGTTTAGCAATGGCTTCTGCTGTGATATTCTTTTTGCAAGCCGCCATAATGGCCATCTTCGAGAATTTGTCGACGACCACGAAAACACAGTCATTTCCATGCTTAGTAGAAGGAAGGCCCGACATGTAATCCATAGAGATGGATTCCCAAGGTCGACTAGGGGTAGGAGCGGAGTATAGAGCCCCTGCTTCTTGATGGTCAGTTTGGCAATGGCGCAAGTAGGGAAGGATCTGATGTACTTCCCAACATTCTGTCGAAGGTTCGACCAATAGAAATACTTCTGCAGTATGGCCACTGTTTTGTCGACCCCGAAATGACCAGCGACTCGACTTTAGTGTGCTTCCCATATCATCTTGGCACGCTCGCTTAAAGGAACACAAAGGTGTCCCAAGTGACATAACAGTGCATTTTGGAGGTGAAAATTTGGAACTTGCATACCTCCCAAGAGTGCCTTGTATGTATGGCCGAATTCTGGATCACTCTCGTAAAGAAGCGGCCAATCAGATGTCTCGTGCCCACAAGAGTTGAGAACGGTGGTTAGCGCCATGATCAGTGGTCGGCTGAGGTAATCTGCAACATTATTGGTGTTACCCTTCTTGTACTTGATGTTCAAATGAAATTGTTGCAGATATGTGGACCACTTTTGATGGCGATCATTCTACAACTTCCATTTTGTCTGTATGAACTGTAGGGGGCGGTGGTCTGTGTGGATGATTGTTTCCTTCCCCAAAATGTAATGCTTCCATTGTCGACAAGCCTGCACAATGGAATACATTTCTTTGTCATAAGTGGGATGCTTGCGAACTGTGTTGGACAATGTCTCACTCTGATATGCCACTTGTTGGAGCAGGGTCTCCCACACTGATGAAATCTGGTATAATTTTGGGTTATTTTGATTATATTTAGTCTAGTGCAGGGGTAATAGGTGGGTCAAAGCCCCAAAATGTTGTAAATCGGGTAAATAGGTAAAACCAGGAGTCCGCAAACCACGATTTGCGTACCATGGTAAGTCTAGGCTAAATGGTATAAATAGTAAGTCTTTTTGAGTCGATAGGTAGAAGATGATGAACAAAAGTGAATGCTAAGTGTGGATTGTTAGCTCTGGTTTTGGGTGTTTGGGTCGAACTCCTGCTGGTTGAGTGCACGAAGCTCCTTTTGTCCTGCTGTGTGCGGACCCTACTGGTTGTGTGCGCAGGTGGGATTTGGGGTTTATGTAAGAGTTTGTTGATAATATATGAGAAGTATTACTGGTATTTGACTCTAGATATATATGTTATATGCATTTGCGATCTATGTTAAATCTGTGATAAGGTATGAATGCTCTGTGTTAATTGTTGTATTCATTTATAATATTTGATCTGCTGCGCATACTGTAATTTCTGTCTTTTCTGGGTCGAACGCACGTGGATGTGGACCTACGATCTAGATCTGTAATGTTGTGAATCTGTTTATACCTACGAACTATCTCTGTTCTCTAGATCTGTAATACTCTGAGCTCCATATATATGTTCGAGGCTGCAAAATAGATCTACATTCTTATATCTGTGCGCAACGCGTGGCCTGGCTTACCTACTCTCTTTCTTGGTGCAGAGACCTGGTTCTAGCACCCTCCCATACTGCTTCGAGTGAGACTTTGACCTGCACAAGCAGGTCACTACTGAAAGGTCCAGTAGTATAGGGGTTTGTTGGCAAACCTTAACGTGCGAACCTGGGTCAGGCCCCTAAAGCCAACACCATTGGATGCCCATGTTGAGTAAGAACTGGCCCAATAGCATAGTCAGAGGCATCTATCTCGATCTCAAATGGTTGTTGCAAGTCTGGTAATGTGACCACTAAGGCATAACAGAGGCGATGTTTCAATTCTATGAACACCTTATGCTGAGATTCCGACCAAAAGAATTTTGCTTTTACTCCTCCCTTGGTGACTTGACTCAAGGACCAAGTGATATGAGAGAATCCCAACACGAACCTGCGGTAGAAATTAGCAAGACCCAGAAAGCTGCGAAGCTCTGTTAGAGTGGTTGGGGCTGGCCAAACCCGAATGACTTGGATCTTGGTTGGATCCACATGCACCCCCCTTTCATCAATAATGTATCCCAGATATTGAACCTGGGTCATGCCAAAAGTGCACTTCTCCAAATTGGCACACAACTTGAGTTGCTGCAGTGTTTGGAGGACTTGTCAGATGTGGTGGAGGTGCTCTTCCCAAGTCTAGCTGAAGATCAGAATGTCATCCACGTACACCACTACAAATGAGTTGGTGAATGGCCGCAAGATGTCATCCATCATCCTCATGAAGGTTGCGGGAGAATTCGTCAACCCGAAAGGCATGACTAGCCATTCAAAAAGGCCCTCCTTGGCTTTAAAGGCAGTCTTCCACACATCGGAGGGTTCAATTGGTACCTGGTGATACCCAGACTTCAATTTGATCTTGCTGAAATATTTTGCCCCTTTCAGTTGGTCCATAAGGTCATCTATCTGTGGGATCGGGTACCTATTCCAGACAATCATCTTGTTCAACACCCAATAGTCAATACAAAGTCTTCAAGTCCCATCCTTCTTCTGTACCAATACGATCGGGCTCCCACAGGGAAATGAACTTGGCCGGATGTGACCTTTCTGCAGCAACTCCTGAATCTGCCTCTTGATTTCATCATTCTCCAGGAGAGAGCGCCGATAGATCGGTCCATTGGGTAGCAGCGCACCTGGGGTAAAATTAATGGGGTACTTGACCTGACAGTGCAGAGGAACCTGTGGGTGAGGTGAAGATGTCCCTGTACTCCTCCACCACCTTGTCCATTTGTTGTTGGCGTGCAGAGGAGCCCTGTCTGGAGGTCGTGGCCACAGTCTTCTTCTTGCCCTGGGGGCGGATCATCAGGAAAACAAATTTCCTGGTTTGGGAAATGAGCTTACTGCATTGTTTTGTAGTAACCTAAGAGATAGCGGCAGGCGATGGTACCTCTGGCATCCTATACATCTTATTTCCCAAAGTAACAATAACAACGCAAGGTCGGGACTCATACACAGCATGTCTCTTCCACAAGTATGGTTGGCCTAATAATACATCAAAAACATCAATAGGAGCAATGTCACATAATACCTCATCCGTGAAGGGCTTGACGCTGTAAAGAAGGCGACATTGTTGGCTAACGCACAGATCCCGTCCTTGGTGAAGTCACCCGATGGTGTATGGATGTGGGTGTGCTGTGATCGGCAAGCCCAACCGCTTCAGGGTGTCTACTGAAATGAAGTTCTTTTGGCTCCCATTGTCGACAATGAACTGTAGTGGGGAACCCTTTACCCACATCTGGGAGTGGAAGAGACGCTCCTCCTCCTCTGGATCTTACGGTTCCTCCTTCTGGATCTTCGTAGTGGCAACAGTAGCGTTGGGCTCCGCATCAATAATCTGTTTCCCTTTGTCATTCCCCTTGTCAGGTTCTGATTCGGAGTCGGAACATGCATCTGACTCATAAGCCCTTATCTTGGCCACCAGCGACTGTTTGGCCCAACACTCACTTGTGCTGTGAGTGGAGCTCTTATGGAACTCAAACCACTTTCCCGTGTCCTTCTTTGGCTTCGCGGTGTTGTTCTTTGCTTGTGGCTTTGACAGGTTGTCTTGGGCCGCCATGCCTTGGCTTTGTCCTTTGTTCTGCGGTTTAGGGGCACCTTTCCCTTGCTTTTGATTCGCAGATCCAAAGTCTCGCTTCTTCTGTTTGAATTTATGCTCAATCTTGGCAGCATACCGGTGTGTCGTACCAAGCGAGGAGATGTCGAAGAACTCCATTTCCTCCTGAATGTATCTGTGTAGACAACTGCGATACTTCAGCACCAAATGTTTCTATGAATCTTTGATACCCAACTTTGTACGCAAGGTATGGAACAGATTCGTCAGCTCATACACATCTTGATCCCTTTGTTGTCGCAGCGTGGTCCATTGTATGTACTTGTCATCATAGCTCCCCACAAGATAGTATTGTTCCTTGATGTCGTCTCGAAAAGAATTCCAAGTGGGTACGGATGAGAACGGTGGTTAGCGCCATGATCAGTGGTCGGCTGAGGTAATCTGCAACATTATTGGTGCTACCCTTCTTGTACTTGATGTTCAAATGAAATTGTTGCAGATATGTGGACCACTTTTGATGGCGATCATTCTACAACTTCCATTGTGTCTGTATGAACTGTAGGGGGCGGTGGTCTGTGTGGATGATTGTTTCCTTCCCCAAAATGTAATGCTTCCATTGTCGACAAGCCTGCACAATGGAATACATTTCTTTGTCATAAGTGGGATACTTGCGAACTGTGTTGGACAATGTCTCACTCTGATATGCCACTTGTTGGAGCAGGGTCTCCCACACTGATGAAATCTGGTATAATTTTGGGTTATTTTGATTATATTTAGTCTAGCGCAGGGGTAATAGGTGGGTCAAAGCCCCAAAATGTTGTAAATCGGGTAAATAGGTAAAACCAGGAGTCCGCAAACCACGATTTGCGTACCATGGTAAGTCTAGGCTAAATTGGTATAAATAGTAAGTCTTTTTGAGTCGATAGGTAGAAGATGATGAACAAAAGTGAATGCTAAGTGTGGATTGTTAGCTCTGGGTTTGGGTGTTTGGGTCGGACTCCTGCTAGTTGTGTGCACGGAGCTCCTTTTGTCCTGCTGTGTGCGGACCCTACTGGTTGTGTGCGCAGGTGGGATTTGGGGTTTATGTAAGAGTTTGTTGATAATATATGAGAAGTATTACTGGTATTTGACTCTAGATATATATGTTATATGCATTTGCGATCTATGTTAAATCTGTGATAAGGTATGAATGATCCGTGTTAATTGTTGTATTCATTTATAATATTTGATCTGCTGCGCATACTGTAATTTCTGTCTTTTCTGGGTCGAACGCACGTGGATGTGGACCTACGATCTAGATCTGTAATGTTGTGAATCTGTTTATACCTACGAACTAGCTCTGTTCTCTAGATCTGTAATACTCTGAGCTCCGTATATCTGTTCGAGGCTGCGAAATAGATCTACATTCTTATATCTGTGCGCAACGCGTGGCCTGGCTTACCTGCTCTCTTTCTTGGTGCAGAGACCTGGTTCTAGCACCCTCCCATACTGCTTCGAGTCAGACTTTGACCTGCGCAAGCAGGTCGCTACTGAAAGGTCCAGTAGTATAGGGGTTTGTTGGCAAACCTTAACGTGTGAACCTGGGTCAGGCCCCTAAAGCCAACACCACTGGATGCCCATGTTGAGTAAGAACTGCCCCAATAGCATAGTCAGAGGCATCTATCTCGATCTCAAATGGTTGTTGCAAGTCTGGTAATGTGACCACTAAGGCATAACAGAGGCGATGTTTCAATTCTATGAACACCTTATGCTGAGATTCCGACCAAAAGAATTTTGCTTTTACTCCTCCCTTAGTGACTTGACTCAAGGGCCAAGTGATATGAGAGAATCCCAACACGAACCTGCGGTAGAAATTAGCAAGACCCAGAACGTTGCGAAGCTCTGTTAGAGTGGTTGGGGCTGGACAAACCCAAATGACTTGGATCTTGGTTGGATCCACATGCACCCCCCTTTCATCAATAATGTATCCCAGATATTGAACCCGGGTCATGCCAAAAGTGCACTTCTCCAAATTGGCACACAACTTGTGTTGCCGCGGTGTTTGGAGGACTTGTCGGTGTGGTGGAGAGTGCTCTTCCCAAGTCTATATTTGAAGATCGGAATGTCATCCACGTACACCACTACAAATGAGTTGGTGAATGGCCGCAAGATGTCATCCATCATCCTCATGAAGGTTGCGGGAGAATTCGTCAACCCGAAAGGCATGACTAGCCATTCAAAAAGGCCCTCCTTGGCTTTAAAGGCAGTCTTCCACACATCGGAGGGTTCAATTGGTACCTGGTGATACCCAGACTTCAATTTGATCTTGCTGAAATATTTTGCCCCTTTCAGTTGGTCCAGAAGGTCATCTATCCATGGGATCGGGTACCTATTCTAGACAATCATCTTGTTCAGCACCCAATAGTCAATACAAAGTCTCCAAGTCCCATCCTTCTTCTGTACCAACACGATCGGGCTCCCACAGGGCAATGAACTTGGCCGGATGTGACCTTTCTGCAGCAACTCCTGAATCTGCCTCTTGATTTCATCATTCTCCAGGAGAGAGCGCCGATAGATCGGTCCATTGGGTAGCGGCGCACCTGGGGTAAAATTAATGGGGTACTTGACCTGACAGTGCAGAGGAACCCCTGTGCGTGAGGTGAAGATGTTCCTGTACTCCTCCACAACCTTGTCCATTTGTTGTTGGCGTGCAGAGGAGCCCTGTCTGGAGGTCGTGGCCACAGTCTTCTTCTTGCCCTGGGGGCGGATCATCAGGAAAACAAATTTCCTGGTTTGGGAAATGAGCTTACTGCATTGTTTTGTAGTAACCAAAGAGATAGCAGCAGGCGGTGGTACCTCTGGTACCCTGTACATCTTATTTCCCAAAGTAACAATAACAACGCTCCCCACAAGATAGTATTGTTCCTTGATGTCGTCTCGAAAAGAATTCCAAGTGGGTACGGATGAGAACAGAGAGGGTTTTATCTCGTCCTTTTTCTCACAGTAGGTTTCCCACCAATCCTTGACATGGGGGGTAGTTTTGAGGAGTGAAAAAATAATTTTCTCTCGGTCGGAAAAGTCATGAACCGAGAAATATCCTTCTAATAGATTCAACCATCTATCTACAACATTTGCATCTATTTGACCCTCAAATATGGGAATGTCAAAGTTTACTTGTACCTTAAAGGGAGTCGCGCCTCCAGAGTGGCTGTTGGATGCAGATGCACTGCCGGTGGGCAGTGGTTGAAGGATCTGAGCAAAATTATCCATCATCGCGTTCCTTTGTTTTTCGAGGGCCTCCTCGAGCAATATTTTGATAGGATCTCCTGCTCCCTCGTCTTTCTTTTCGTCCCCCATGGGCGATCGTCGGGGTTTGTGTGGCTGATCTTGCAAAGGTTCCACCAAATCGAGCCCTAACTCCTTATACCCCGACCTCGTTGGGGACATGCAAAGAAGGGTTGAGAAAAAGCAGACCGCTCTGATACCACTGATCCGGATTTATGCAGGAACGCAACAGAATACACATATAACCATAAATACAAAGATGTAGCAGAAATAACACTTCATTTCATTAATATCAAAGAACTGAAATTTTCTTACAGACAGAATGCAAACAAACTAGCTAAGGCGCTGGTAGCTTATCTCTGAGAAGAGATGTGGCGGTTATAGGCCTCTGAACTGAGTTCCAATGAGGCTCGAGGGCCTATTTCTTATTTAGAAACAATGGAAAACCCTAAACATCCAAAACCCTAACCCTAGGAGATGAAGCGCCAAAACTATGGGCCCTGTTTGGGTAAATTAGTGTTTCAACTTCCCGGGGACGTAACTTTGGCATACGATCTCCGTTTGACGTGCACCATACCTCATTAGAAAGATCTATCTGAGGACTACAACTTTCAATTGAGAAACATAGATCCATGGACCCATGTTGCTCCCAGTTTTCCAAAAAAACATCGTTTAGGGCCTCAAAACGGCTCTGGAAGTTCAAGACTCGAAAAACTGCTAAAAATAGTAAGTCGTGTCGAAACTGAAAAACTGAAAGAGACAATGATGGGGCCCCAAGTGGAATAGGCGGGTGGCCACCAATATCTACCTGGATCAGCTAGGTCATAAAATACTTTGACCAGAAGTGAATGGCCCATGAATTTGTAGATTTGTATAGATCTTGTTCTGATTAGGTCATAAAGAACTTTGAACAAAGGAGATATATGTAATTCACTTGAAAATCCAAAAGGACTTGGCTAGGTCATAAATGAATTTGACCATAAGAGATTGATACATTTTCCCAAGAACCATAAAGAACTTTGGAAAAAGGCCTTGGTTACTCACATTTGCCTCTCAAGGATGGAGTGAACTAAAGCACGTAAAAAGTTACATTTCCCACTCCAAGATGGACTCGTCTATAGACATGCATTGACATGACAAGCTCATGAATTTTTCTTAAGGAAGGAGAAATTTCAGCTAAAGGAAAATCTATTGTAACCAAGGTGAATACCTCCCTCCCCAAGAGGGAGTGCTGATTTTTTTGTAGCATCGAGAGGTATTCCAGCATGCCAAAATACCTCCTAAGTCAGCCTAGAAAATTTACGGAAATAAAAATTATAATTATAATTTATGGGCTTCATGTAAGCTCAAAAACAGTGAAGTCGGCCCCACCATGAAAGGATGTGACCCTTGGTCAAAGTCACCCACTTGACATGAATATATTCATGAGAGACTCTTTATTTTGCCCAATGAATTATTAACACGTCTACACAAGATAGTTGTAGAAAGGAGGGTGAATTGACCAAGTTTGAATTTGATTTTACCAAGATTGGTTGATGACTACAATATGGATCTAACTATACGCAAAGTTGACCGCAAGTCTAAGCTTATTGTATGGAGAAATTTTGATTATTGACCAATGTTGACTTTTGGTATTTCTAGTGATTTGACCAACATTGATTAGCTGGTATTTGACCAAGTTTGATTTCTCTCTTGGCATAGATTTCTAGACAATTTATGTAATTGTTAACCTTGCTAAAGGAAAATCTCCTAAGAGAAAAGTTGATGGGTTTTCTCCCAAGTTTGGGTTTCCCTTTGATAATTTCTTGTGTCTATTGTGCATGGCTATCTCTTTATGTTATCATTTCTTTCATTACATTATTGTTGATATTTTTTGTGTATATTTACTCAATGATATAAGTAGCATAAGATAAATTGACTAGAAATCATTAGGAAGTAATTATCAGATTAGAAGATTGTTTCTGCTATGCATATTGGTAAAAAAATTAACACATATTACCCTCAGTAAAATGGGGTGACATAGCGCAAAAATAGGGCCTTGAAGGGGCTCAAATAGGATCCACGACATGCTATGCTCATACTAACAATTACCTTCAAGGATTAGGCTTCACTGAGAGTGAAGCATACCCAAACCTCTACTACATTGTTGTTGAAGGTGACCCGCTCATTTTGGTGTTATATGTGGATGATCAGATTTTGATAGACACAAATAAGTTCATCCAGGAGTGTAAGATAGATCTTGCAAGCGCGTTGCAGATGAAGGATATGTGATCCAACCATAAGAAAATTTCAGTTGCATTGAGCTCAACAGAGGCCAAGTACATGGTTGCCAACCTGACAACATGCAAAGCTATCTTGTTGAGAAAACAACTCGGAGCTTGTTTGGATAAGAACTAGAACCCACTATGATCCATTGTTACAATCAAAGTTTCATAAGCTCTCTGAGAATCAAGAGTTTCATGATCACTCAAAGCACATCAGGATACACTATCATCACATCAGGGACATTGTTTAGAGAGGTACAATTAGACTCCAGTACATACCAATAGAGGAGAATACAACAAACATTTTGACCAAGGCTTTGCCAAGGGGCAAATTTGTTTACCTCATAGACAAGTTGGGTGTAGTGCAGAACACCTTCCTCTCTAAGAGGGAGTGTTGAATGGAGTAGAGAAACAAAGGTTATACTTTCCTAGGTGCCAAGGCTAGCAGAGGGGTTCATAAGACAACCACTTAGCATATTATTACTTAAATTAATTGTTCCTAATGTTGGACTTAATAAAAATAAAAAAGGCCAAAGTCAACCTATAATTATATCTCAACACTTTATCATGAGTTAATCTCAACGATTGAAGATGGTGGTGGGCCTAAGTTGACTTATTAGAGGAAAAAAGGCGTGGAAGTGGTCAGTTTGATCCGGCATTGTGTGTTTTTGTTAGCTCAACAAATAGGAGATTAGGTTTTTAACAATCAATAGTAATATTAGCAACCAAGACGGAGAGAGAGAGAAGGTCGAATAGCCTTTATCTCATCCCAACATTAGTGCGACCATACATCACGCATGAGTGCACAGAGAGAGGTTGTATTGCGTGGTCATACAACACGTACAAGTGCGCCAAGAGGTCATACTTCATGACCATACAATAGTAGAAGTGTGCAGGTCGTACAGGTCGAGTCATTTGGAAAGGGATTTGATTTTTCTTTACAGTTGTTCAGAGGGCTTTTGCTGCAAAAGGGAAGTGTTTTGTTGATGTTATAATTTCTTAAGATTATTTGTGCTGAAGCTAATAAAGAAACACAGAGTTTGCAGGTTTTCCCTAGAGTTCGGGTTTCTTATGTATATCTTGTGTTTTATGTCTTGCATGTTTTTGTCTTCAATTTTATTTACTATTGTTGTGCATGTTATGGTTAGAAAACTCAATTATATTTGTGATTTAAGTTTCAGAACCACAGTAGTTGTTTTATGGTTGCATGCTTAGAAAATCATATATTAGTTACTAGGTTTTAAGGAAATCTAATATTCTATGTTTTATATAATTTGATACAATTGCTACCAAGCCACTAGAGAAAATCCACCTCAGATTTATCATTATTGGAAAGTTTGCATAAATAGGATATTGTGAGATATTTTACCAAAAACAACCATTAATACTTCAAACAAATGTATATGCAATCATAATAAAGGCGCAAGAAACACAGCGCTGAACAACCTCAAGAATTGCAAGTTAACTATAGCATCAGGTTTCTGTATGCATAGCATTATCTAGCCATGGAGTTAGGATTATATGTTGTCTATAACTTGTTTCAATTGCTATCTACTTGATGAAAGCCATTTCAAATTTTCAGGGAAAATGTGGGACTCGGTTCTAGATGACCCACAACAATCAATAGATTCAATGTGGGGTTTTTCAAATTAGGATGATGTAACTAATTTACCAAAACCAACAATTAACATTTCAAACAAATGTGTTGTCATCGCATAAACAACCAGAAGTTAATTTGACTGACCCCATTTCTATTTTCATAGCATATCGAAACGTGTTGTTAAGAATATATGCTTTATCAATTGCTACCCACAAACCGTTATAGAAAGCCCACTTCGGATTTGTCAGGATTGAAAAAAAAGGACTCAAATCTAGATGCAAAATAGATAGCCAAGTTGTGGGGTTCAAATAAATAGAATGATAATGATGTCAATTGCTACCCACAAAACGCTAGAGAAATCCAACTTCAAATTTTTCAGGATTGCAAAAGTTGGACTTGTTGTCAACCAAAGTGTACACCTAAGGAGCAACACTCAAAGTAGGGGCTATCACATATTCCCTACTCACTCTGTTTAAGCTCTCTCCTATACAAACTATGGGGAGTAGTCCTGAAATATGAAAGGAAAAGGGAAACTAAGGGCATGGCAGGGCAAGGCAAGGAAATCACCTCTCTAGACAACTTGACTAAGGGTGAGCAATTAATATTATTATTATTGAGCAATGTGAGATGTTTAAAGATAGATTCAATTAAAGCAAATTTAACATTTGATAAGATTAATAGTGATGAGACCAATGCCTTAATAACAATGCCCAAATGTAAATTAAGGATACTTGCAGAGGAATGATATAAAACTACAAGATTGAAGACGCTGCAAGAATATGTTAGTACAAGAAGTCAATATGCTATCAACAATTACAATCATAAGCAATAATGATGAACTTACAAAATAAATATAACTTGCACTTCAAGTAAGAATGATACCTAATAGATTACACACTTGAATATGACAAGTGCAATAACTGTAAAACTTGCAAGTATAAATAAGCCCACAATTCCAATTATAGATAACAAACGATGAAATGAGGATGCATGATCTAACTAAGCGGAATGCAAGATCTTGGTTACTTTTAATTAAATGTCTAAACTAAGGTGAAGGCCTTCTCCTCAATTATTTTGAAATGAGTCTTAGACAAGCTTGTTAAAAGAAGTGTCGGGAAAGGAGACTATGGTCACAATAACAATACCTACGTAACCCAAGTGCCTCTGCTCCTACAAAAGATTTCCCACAAGAGAACTGCAAGGTCACTTGACTTAACTATTGTAAAAGGGTCAAAATCCTCAAACTGAATAATGGATAAGGATGGCCTATTTCTCTATCAACGAAGTTTATGCTTGGAGGTAAACTTTAAGACGCAAATCTAAGACTAATATGCAAATGCAATTGTTAAACAAATGCTCCAAATGAGACTATCCACAATGTTTCAAAAGTGAAATGCTTCAAAGGTATCAATAACAAAATACAATTCTACTTTCAATTGATCAAAAAAGGATGTGTTTGAGAGCATTAATATGATCAATAGAACCCAAGAGACAATTATGAATTTCTCAATAAAGCATAAATAAATGAGATCTAATGAAAATTAGTAATGAAATCTTAATCAAATGTTTCAATGAGATTAACAATTAAAAACCAAAAGATTCAAATGTGAAATGTATTTAAATTTCATCAACAAGAAATACCATTCCACTTATATGACTGAATTAGCATTTAACACTTTGAGCACAATTTATTCAATTATGAAAGGATTAACTTATGCCAATAATTAATGAAGAAAAATGAAAAATTATTCAATGAAGCAATGCAAATTGGATCTATGGCAAGATAGAACAATTTTAGTGGAGATACCAATTAGCAAATTAGATGGAATTATTAAAATGCAAATTAAGTTAATAAAACCACCATATAGTTAGATTAAGAAAAATATGTGATTCAAAGCTTATCAACAAATGATATGAAATCTAATATTTAACACTTAAATGCTATGAATTAATAAATGCACAATGAAAAAGTTAGTAATGAATCCTAATTACAAAGTTAGCAAGTTAGTGGAAACCCCCCTACCAAATTAGAGGATAGGATACCATGGGAATTAATCCCAAGCTCCCTCTAGAAAAGTAATTATTTTATTAAAGTTACAAAAGAACCCCTTAGAAAGTTGATAAGAAATATATATATATATATATATATATATATATATCAAGAGGGGTTACAAAATGGAAATTAAATATCCCCTCTTAATATACCAGTGAAAGAAAATCCTTATAAAAATTTTGCAAAATTTAAATGAGAATGTTTTCTACCAAAGGAAGTCGATTTTTCTCAAAGTGAGATGCTCCAAAAGAACATCTGATTTGATCCCGAAGAATAACAACTAGTTGAAGCTTGATCGATGCCAAAATTTAATCTTGTCCCTTGATCTGGAAGAAAAAATTCGAATTTGTTGAAGGCAATGATCCTGATCCAATTTTTTTTTTTCAAATTTTTCTCCTTGAAAAACCCCTTTCAATTAACCACCATGGTCCAAAAGTTTGATTTTTCTTAAAAAATGTTTTTTTCCTTTGATAAAGGTCCTCAAAAATATTTTCCAATTTACTTCCTCGAAATTCTCTCATTCAATTTGACCACCTTGACCAAAAAATCGATTTTCCTTGAGAAAATATTTTTTCTAGTCTAAGGAATTTTTTATGCGATTTTTCTGCCTTGGAAACGAGTCCTTCAAATTTAATCTTCTTAAGGAAGATCTTTTTCCAAAAATTCATTCTTTCACTTGGAGAAAATTTTATTTTCTCTTAGTTTTAATTTTTTGACCATTTTCCAGATAACGTTTTGTCATTTTTTGTCGAAAAATCAAAATAATAACTCTAGAGGTTTAAACACATTTTTCCACTGTGTGTCTAGATAGAAAGTTTGGGAGTCGAGGTGTAATTTTAAGTACTCATACCCCCTAGGCTTCTATAGACAACACCTTTTACATCTTTACATGAAATATCACACAGAAATCCTCCTCTAAAGGGGAATTTTTTGATAATTAAAAATTGACCTCTAGACTCGAACCAAATTTTGTGTCACTTTACAGATGATCTAGTATGATAAAATACATAGACTCAATACACTAGGGCTCACCTCAGATTTGACCACTGAATCCCACTCTAGCTTTGGGGTATGTGTGGGAGAAAAACTATGCCAATTATAAGGGTTTATAAAATATGAATAATTGGTGGAGGGTAAAAATTTCGTAGAGTGAAACTCCTTGGTAAAAATCATAGGCATACCTAGATGCTTTATAGAGCGTAATTGTAATATTCCTAATTAGCACCGCTAATTGGAATATTTGATTTTTGTATAGTTTTGCCGCCTATAGCTAATTAATAAATAAAAGTGAGAAAGAGGGGTCAACTCGCTTTAATAAAATAAAGTACTTCCCTAGTAGGAGCAACGTTATGACTTAAAGGGAAGCCTTGGGGGTCCACACCACGTATGAGAGAGGCCTCACGTAGGCTCTAGGAGCACCTGCGCAGACTTAGGAGGAGCACGTGGAGAGAGGGGACCACGTTAGGGTTTTGAGGGGAGCTAGCACTATAAAAGGTGGGAGAGCCATTCCATTTGGCATTATTGATGTTGTTGATGATATTTTGAGCTAGACTTCTGTCTACTTGAGCACGTTGGCTGTTTAGTCGGTCTGCAGCACTGTTTAGTGCGACTGAGTGTCTCCGGTCGGAGATCTCACCCTTGGCCCCGGGGGACTTCGAGTGCCTGCTCGGGCAAGGTATTTCTTCAGTCTTTAGCAGGTGATTTGCAGGTGATTTGGTTGGGTGTTTTGCTGAGGAGTTGAGCTTCATTGGGTGACTGCGCAGTCTTTGGAGGGAGGACGCAGTTTGAGTTAGAGCTGTTCAGTTGTGGGGATTTCTGTGGGAGATTCAATGTATTTCGGCGTGGAGGTTTAGTCTCTATCAGTTGGAGAGTTTCAGGAGGGATTCGTGGCTCTTTCTCAGCATATTTCATTTGGCATCTGCGCTGGGCCTGGAGGGACAGCGTTTTTCCTTGAGGAGGGCTTCTGGGGTGATTTTCGGAGGTGGTCCATTTTGTTCATGGTTTCTGGGTTTTGTCCGGAGCAGAGAGTACAGGTGATCTACAGATTTTCAGCTCGCTCCGGCGAGGGGATCAGCGCTTAGTTCCAGTTCATTGCAGCAGCAGCAGTTTACGGCAGTTTCTTCCAGCAGCTGGGACACAGTCTCTATAGCAGCGATTTCCTGTTTCTGAGAGGGTTCTTCACTTGCCTTGTGCAAGGATAGGTGCTCTTATTCTGATTATCCATTGTACCCATTTATATTCTCAGATTAATAAAATGGCTTAGCATTCCTGGCATTTTGTGTGTACTTGCTTTATATTCTATTTCCGGCATTTTCCTATATAGTTGTATGCTTGTATTGCTGTGTATTGTTATCTATTTCCTATTCAGGATATTACAGTAATAAACATACTAGAATCATTTTACAATAGAGGTCCATAGGGCTGGATAATTTGGATTTAAAATTTGATAAGTTGCTGAAGGAGGATGATGATTTTTGGCTACTTGACTACTTGAACATGATGGAATGCTTTGAAAAAATGTGTGTTGTTATAAGGTAGTTGACACTGAGTGGTTAACAAGACTTAAATCTAAATGCCCCCAAACAATTGATAGCCAAGTTGTGGGGTTTAGATAAATTGTAATGTTCCTTCCTGAACTTTACAAATGTATGGGGAGATAAATTTTGACAATTTTGATTAATACTAGCCCAAGAAAAACTAGAAAAACTTTATTTGTAGGCTAGTGGAATGTGGGGTCCACTCGCACACATGAATTACGCACTTGGGGAAGAGGGAATTCGAATTCCCTAAGGAAAATCAAATTGTTGGTGGTGCCCACAAGAAATTCATGGCCAACAACTATAAATGGAAGGAATGAAGGAGCATTTGAGGTCTTTTGTCTGTATGAAAACTGAATTTGCCTTAGTTGTTCAGTTGAGCCAAGATTGTGTTGCTCAGCATAAGAACTTCCTAAGAAGATAAGCTCAACCTTTCTTTGGTAGACTTCGAGTGCCACACAAGGAAGGCTTTCCTTTATCACAAAGACCGGAGGAGACACCATTGATAGTTCCACGCAGTTCCGTAGGCACAACACAAAGTTTTTGGGCCACTACTGCGCAGTAAGAGGGACTACGTTGTTGGAAGAATAGTGTAGTTGGAGATTGTTTGGCTCAGATACACGAGTGTTTCTTACTCATTTCTAGGAGTTTGGAAGGTATTCACAGCTGAGAGAGCCATCCTACACACAGTTCTCATTCCTCACACATAGAGACTACATCATTGCGTAGTCATTGGAGTGAGGCATTTTCAGGCAGCATCAACACGAGGAGTTATGAGCTAGGGTGTTGGGAAATCACTTGGAAGGTAATTTGAGGAATATTGTTGGAGTTTGGAGAAAAAAGATTGACAGGATCAACCACTGACAGATTTTGAATTTGGAGGGCCAAGCTGTGATGGGTCAAATTTTGAAGGTTGGAACGAAGAGAAACCCTTTCTAGGATTTTTTGGGTTTGAGGCAAGGATCACATCCCCAAATCCCTATAATTTTCTAGGTAGTCTAGAGGAGGAAAATCAGTGGGCAAAGTCTAGTAGTCGTGTAGTATGGAAGCAACTGGAGAAGTTAGCTATTGCAACTGTTCAGCTTTTTTGTACTCATCAACTGGCGCGTACAAATTGTCTTGGAAAAGCCTAGGTGCATTTTCTCCAACTCACTTGTACCACAACTCTATTATTAATAAAATCTTAGCCAGTTTGAGGTTTTGGAAAAATTTCTTATTTATGTGTGCATTTTTGAAAATTTCTATGTTGTTACATTTGCATGTTTTTATTATCATTATGAAATTTCCATTAGGAATATTATAGTGGTATCAGAGCATGTTCTTGGCCAGGGTGGGGAACAGGAGCATGTGATGCCACCGAGATACCAAGGATTGGTTTTCCAAAGAGGTCGTGGTAGAGGCAGAGGCAGAGGCCGTGGGAGAGAAGACAACCCAAATCCATTTCTAGATATGGAGATAGAGACCCAGAGGGGAGGAATGGACCAATATGAGGATGAACAACCCAGAACAAGAGGCCAGGACCAAAATTTGGAGGAGTTGCTCAGAAAAAATTAGCAGATGATGAGACAAGGGAAGATCATGATGGATATGATGCAGCAGGTGATGGTGCTGCATGTGGGTGGAAGGCCAGATGGAGCACTAGAGCCTCAAGGTGATGGGGGTTCCAGAGCAGGGGGAGGTAGCCATACCTATCAGCTCCCACACACTCCCCATCGTGGGAAAACTAGCCTCCCCTTGATGCCTCATTTCGTGGATGAACCAAAACCGAAGAGGGAGCCAAATTCGGTTGTAGATTTGGTCCACTCAGTTGCATTCGGTATCGATGGGTATGAGGGGTTGGATGCTTGGATCAAGTGGACGATGTCTTTTGGTGAGTATATTCACCTAAGGGAGAGGCGTATTATGGGGGTTGGGAACCATTATAGAGGATGGATCATCCAACCAAGATGTGCAGAGGCTAGCTAGGAAGGTTACACTTCCAAACTTTGATGGGTCAGCGAAGAGTTAAGCCAGGGCATGGATACAAAAGATGGACACCTATTTTCATCTCAACCCCATGCGGGAAACAGATGCCATATGATTTGCCACCCTTCATTTGGAAGGGGATGCCCAAGAGTGGTGGTATTATGGGTTGATCACGTTGGGGCACATCAACA
>JAXQQM020081493.1:0-19754 GCA_034641835.2 Pinus albicaulis
TCATATAGAACTTGCAAATAGTATGATGGAAACCAAACATAATAATGTATTAGTACATCCGACAAAGAATAAAATCGAAAGTCGCTCCAAGGAGATCTGTCAGCACATCCTTTCAAGATTTCCCTTCAATCTACTTAGTTCACCTCCATGTGGTCTTCTTAGTTCTTTTGGAATTTTATTTATCAATTTCAGAGAATTAATTGACAAATAAACACATTCAGCAGCTTTTGAATGTTAAATTAGATTTCCCGGTATATATATTTATCTTCGAACCTTAGGACTAAGGTTATAACCCCTCGCGCTTATACACCTTCAATCATGGGAATTCAATTATTTGTATGCGCCCTACTTTACAACCAATGTTTAACCCTTTGAGATTTTATATTAATACCGATGCTCTATTTCTTAAAAAAATGGCTGTATATTAACCTTTTGCTCCGGGCCCACCTCTACGATCAATAGACCAATCAAATGCACGCACCGTACCCTGGTTATCGTTCGTGCATCTTCATCAAACGACCACCGTCTGATGACTCCCTCCCAGATCGACGACGTTCCACGATATCGCTCGATCTCCTTGGTCGAACATTAACGTGCGATGGCGCACATTGAAGGGTGGTTTTGGGCTTCCGTCCTGTGCCACGCATCGAAGGCTCTATGGAATCGCTCGCGATTGGAGAAAACCGCTTGCTCCAGAAAAGCAGTGCGATATGGGCAACCGGGTTTGCTAATCCACCCGCGGTTTTGGTACAGTGATTAATCAAGGTTTAACGCCTCCGTCCTATACTCTCGGGTTCCGATCTCGGTTCAGGATTTAATTAAACAACGAGCAGTCTATTCTCCTTACAGTGGAGTCCTCACAACCTCAGAATAGAGTTCATTGACCACCACTTACACAGACCTCGCCTACACACGGGATTCTTCACTTACTCGGACAATTCAAGAGAAAGAAATGGACAGAGAATTACAGAGGTTTCGTGGTGACTTGATTCACCAAAGTTCTGCACACAATATCAGTTCAACCCAAATTGAAAATCAACGAGCACTGCATTTTATTCAACGGGAAGCGATTGCTCAACACCCTAATTTTATTGCAGAAATCTCCGTTCTTCCTCCCCCTATGCATTCGGGGGAATACAGTTTATATACATCAACATATGACTCCTCGATTCCTCTGTGAGGACCGTTAAGGGAAAATCAAAGGCCTAATTACAATTTATTTAACTAACTGAAACATAACAGATGGGTCGAACCTAACTGTTCGACTTCTACTAATCCTAACTGATATAAATGAAACAAGTAGCTGAGGTATTGACACCTAGCTATTACAATTCAAATGATTTCAAACCCTCCTAGCCACAACATGTGGACCAAACCTCCTACATTGCTGGCTAGTGTCTAATGCCCCTGCATCAGACTCCCGAGGGCAATTTTCTTCATGGACTCCTATTCATGAGCTCGTCCACTGATCTGCCTATCTTCTGCAACATTTCTTCAGTCATCCAGGTGGCATCTTCCTCTGGCTTGTCTTTCCATTTGATTAAGTATTGAAAGTACTCTTGTCCTCTGGTCTTCCTGAACACTCTTTTGTCCAATATCTTCTCTGGTTGCAATGGCTGTGCTGGAGGTAGCTGCTCTTTCCACTCAATCTGTTCCTTGTCTGCTGACCTTTCTTTTGCACCATCATCCTCATACTTGTATAAATCTGCAACATTAAAAATGGGAGATATTCCAACATCAGAAGGTAATTCAATCTCATAAGCATTTGCAGAAAATTTTCTAAGTATCTTGCACGGCCCAAGATTTTTGAACTTTAGTTTATTATACTGCTTCTTTGGGAATCTCTCTTTTCTCAGGTTTGCCAAAACTAGATCTCCTACTTCAAAATGGACTTCTCTCCTGTTCAAGTCTGCTCTGCTTTTTTATTTGATGCTGCTGCCTTGTAGTTGTTGCTTCACTTGTTCATGTATGGCCTGGATCTCTGAAGCAAATCCCTCACCATCAACACTTCTTAGCTCTGCCTTTCCCAGATTTCTTAACTCTGATATTCCTATGGGATGCATTCCATAAACAATATGGAATGGACTCTGCCCTGTGCTTCTGTTTGGTGAGTCATTATATGCATATTCTGCCTGGGGAAAAATATGGTCCCACTGCTTGGATGCTCTCCGCAAGACTTTCATAAATTTTTGCATCTATTCACTACCCTTAGCTTTGTCCATCAACTTAGGGATGATAAGTCAGAATAAACTCCGCCTTTGGTACCAAGTTTCTCCCACAGTCCTCCAAAAATGACCCACAAATCTAGTGTCTTTGTCTCAAACAATACTTTGGGAAACCCATGGGTGAAAATGTGAAGTTGGGAAACACTTTTTGCCCTTTTTTGACGTTGAAAATTGTAATTTTCTATGTTTTTCAACTTAAACTCCACTAAACTCATATTTTTATCGCAAATTATGCTTTGACATAAAAACAAGAATTGTAGAGAATTGTCTTACCTCCATACCGATATTTTTTTTTTTTTAAATATTGACATATAGAGGGGTAAATTTATTGTTTACTAACTGCATATACTTGAAATTTTCAGGCAAACATAAATAGTCACTTTATTATCCTTTACTTTTTTTAGGGAAGGTTATTCATTTTTTGGAAAAAAAACCATAGCATCATAATCTGCATATATTGCACTAGTGCACAAACTATTTTTTGGTAATTTTCGGATCAAATCACTATTTTTTATTATTTTTTGAAATGGACGAAGAAAAAAAACAGTGATGTTTCAGTACATTTTATTATCCTTTGATTTTCTTTTCAATGTGATCGTCAATAAGAAAAATGAGAGTACCCTTTTGAAGTAGATAGGGAGAGGAAGTGCACTATGATTTTTTTAAATTTTTTGGTGTCCTCGTTTGAAAGTTATTGAATTTTCATTCAGTGCCATTTTTCGAACAATGAAATTCCATAGTGACATAGTTTAGTAAAAAATTAATAAAAAATTGAATTTTTTAATGAAACTCCATAAATCTCACATCATCAAAAACTAGATTTAGAGACGAATCTAATGGTACTTGGTCCGACATATAACATTTTGTTTTTGTAGGTGTTCTGTCCCTCCAAAGTTGCAGGTTTCTCAAAACTGCTGAGTTTTCTGAGTTTTTTGTTGACCAGAAACTCTCGGCCGAGAAAAACTCTCGGCCGAGAGCTGCAACCAATTCGATGCACTCAGCCAACCCCTGGCAAAAATTTTAGAAACTCTCGGTCGAGAGCCTATGTCGAGAGTTTTGTGACACAACTCTCGGCCGAGAGTTTTCAAAACTCTCATCCGAGAAAATACGAAATATTTAAAATCTCTCGGACGAGAGTTTTGAAAACTCTCGGCCGAGAAATTTAGTTGACTTTTTTTCTCGGCCGAGAAATTAAAAAATCCTCCCGAATTCTATCTCATGCCAAAAAGTGTTTCCCAACTTCGCGTTTTCGCCTCCATGCAATCTAACAACTTCTTTGAAGAACAAGTTAGCAACATGGGTGGCATCACTAGTTTTATAGAATGGAATAAAATGTGCCATTTTGGAGAATCTATCCACCCTGCATCATTCCCTCTCTGAGTCTGGGGTAATCCTAGAACAAAATCCATACTCACCATATCCCAAGGCCTGTCTGGAATAGGCAAGGGAGTGTACAATCCTGCATTCTGGCTCCTTCCTTTAGCATATTGACAGATTTTGCAATTCTTCACAAACTTATCCACTTCTGTTCTCATCCTGGGCTAGTAATAGAAGTGACTCAGCTGCTCATAGGTTTTATCAGTACCAAAGTGTCCAGCAAGTCCACCACTATGCTTCTCCTTGATCAAATTTTCTCTCATGGAACATTTTGGTACACACAGTTGGTTTCTCTTGAATAACAAGTCTTCCTGCAAGAAATAGTCCAGCCACTGGCTTCTATCTGTTAAAATAGGGTTACAACATGCCTCAAATGCTTCCTTAAAATCTGAATATGTTTTATACAATTCTTTGAGAAAATAAAACCCTACAACTTCAAAATTAGTTTCTTGAACAAGCATGTGCCTCCTACTCAAAGCATCAGCTACTTTATTTGCTTGGCCACTTATGTGTTTCAAAACAAAATTAAAACCTTGGAGATACTCAACCCATTTGGCATGCTTATGCTTCAACTTGGGCTGCTGTACAATATACTGCAAAGCATGATTGTCAGAATATAATACAAATTCCCTGGACATCAAATAATGTCTCCACTTCTTCAGTGCTTGAAAAATTGCATAGAATTCCTTCTCATAAGAGGAATACTTTCTCCTGGTGTCATTTAACTTCTCACTGAAATAGGCTACAGGCCTATCATCCTGACTCAAAACAGCTCCAATGGCCTCCCCACTGGCATCACATTTTACTTGAAATGGTTTGGTGAAATCAGGCAGAATTAAAACAGGCTTCTCTGTTATCTTTTGCTTCAAAACTTTAAAATTTCTCTCTGCTTCAGCAGTCCACTTAAATGGCTATTTTCTCTTCTTTATGGTCTCAATTATGGGTGCATTAATCTTACTGAAGTTTCTTATAAACTTTCTGTAAAAACTAGCAAGTCCATGGAAACTTCTTACCTCAAAAACATTCTTGGGTGAAGGCCACTCCACAATTGCCTTGACCTTTTTTGGGTCCATCTTCAATCCTTCTGCAGAAACAACAAAGCCCAAATACACCAACTCTTCCTTCATGAATGAGCATTTCTTTAAATTTATCAGCAGTTTCTCTTGGTGCAACTTTTTCAAAACATGATTAAGATGCCTTAAATGTTCTTCTTTAGTTCTGCTGAAAACTAATATATCATCCAAATATACTATCACAAATTTACCAATGAATTCTTTCAATACTTCATTCATAAGTCTCATAAAAGTGCTAGGTGAATTTGACAACCCAAAAGGCATTACCATCCATTCATACAGTCCTTCATTTGTTTTAAAGGCAGTTTTCCACTCATCACCCTCTCTTATTCTAATATGATGATATCCACTTTTCAAATCTATCTTTGAAAAATATTTAGCACCACTCAAACAGTCCATTAAATCCTCAACTCTAGGCAAAGGGAATCTGTACCTGATTGTGATCTTATTGATTGCTCTGGAATCAGTACACATCCTCCAGCCTCCATATTTCTTTGGGCTCAATACTGCTGGTACTGCACATGGACTCAGACTTTCTCTAATCAGCCCCTTGTCCACCAACTCCTGTACTTGTCTCCTGATTTCCTCATTTTCCTTAGGAGTCATTCTGTAGGCTGCCTTATTTGGCAGATTTGAACCAGGGATAAAATCTATCTGATGGCTGATCTTTCTCACAGGTGGTAGCTCATCAGGTAAATCATCCACAATAATGTCACAATAATCATCTAACATCTCTTGGATTTCTACTGGAAAATCAGAAATCTTTGTAGAAGTAAGAACTACTTTAGGTTTGCAAACTAAAGAAAAACTTACCTCTTCTTCTTCTATCTGCTGCAGATATTCCTTCCCGCTCAGCAACAAGGTCTTTGGATCAATCACTCTGCTGGATGGCTCTCCTTCTTCCATGGGTATCAATGTATGATGCACCCCATATTTGAAGAACTTGTAAGTGTTCTTCTTGCCATCATGCACTGCTGCTCTGTCAAACTGCCAAGGTCTACCCAGCAGTATATGACACACATCCATGGGCATTACATCACACAAGACCTTATCTTTATATTTTCCCATTTGCAGCTCTATCTCACACTGTTCTTTCACAACCAGCTGGTGCCCTTTATGCAGCCAGGACACCCTGTAGGGAGTTGGATGCTCCCTTGTCTTCAGCTTCAACTTCTCTATTACCTCAGTGGAAACCAGATTGTCTGTGCTGCCACTATCAATGACTAGTTGGCAGCATTTCCCTTGGACTTTGCATATGCTCCTAAACAAAGTCTTCCTTTGTGCAGGCTCAGTGACCTCTTTGGCTTGCTTCAACAGGACCTTATTTACCACCAAGGATTCTCCCCTCTCTGGAAGAATTTCTTCTTCAATTTCTGCCTCTTCTCCAGCCTGGGCAACAACAACATTCCTTGGACCAACACCCACATTCTCTGGACACTCATAGTGCTTATGTCCCACTTGCTGACATCTATAGCACCTCAACTCTCTACCTCTGCCTCTGTCTCTGCCTCCTCTTCCTTTTCCTCTGTAAGAACCCCTTCTGCCCCTTGCATCATCCTCTATAGATGCATTCTGAGGTGAGCTACTGTTAGCTCCATCCCTGGGTGTAGTAGGCTTTCCTCTACCACCCTGACTTCCCTTTCCACGGAAAGTACCTCTCTTCTTGGCAGACTGTTTCCTCGGGAGTTTCTCCTATGCTTTCAAGGCCATCTGGTAGGCCTCTTCCACTGTCTTAGGAGACAGGAGACCAATCTCATCTTGGATCTCCAACTTGAGACCATTCACATATCTGGCAGTCTTATCTAGTGTGTCTTGAAATTTCCCAGCACTTATGCTCACTCTGTATAATTCCTCTGTGTATTCTTTTACTGTCAGCAACCTCTGTCTCAGGTTCTGCATTTTCCTATACAATGTCAGTTGATAATCACTAAGAAATAATTTACCTTTTAATTTAGCCATCATTCTGGTCTAGCTTTTGATAGGTTGCTTTCCAACTCTCCTCCTTTCTGCCTGCACTCCATCCCACCAAAGTGCAGCATGTCCTTTCAGCTTTGTCACTGCAAACTTGACCTTTTTATCTTCGCTTATTTCTTCATAATCGAAGCACTTGTTCATTTCATTAATCTAGTATACTAGTTATTCTGGATTCAGTCCCCCTGCATAACTCGACACTTCAATTCTGGGCTTAACTTTAGACCCCATAACAGTTCTAAGGAGCCTCATATCAGGAGGAATTTCAACATTTTCTTCAGCTTCTTCTGTTTCAGGTTCACTGATGTCTTCAGGATCTCTGGGCTGTCTTCGCTCTATGGCATCCATTCTGGCCTCGACCCTCTGCAACATCCCCAACACCTCTGCGTTGGCAATAGGTCTCCTTCTGCCAGCATCTCTACCAACTCGAATTTCCATGTCAGCTTTCTGCAAAAAAAACCTTAAAAACAATGTAAATTTCGACACTTAATAAATGACAAAAAAAACTGAAAGTCATTCCCAAGGAGAGCTGGTTTGCTAAATTCCCTCTATCAGCATTTCCCTTCAATCTACTTGCTTCACCTCCATGTGGTCTTCTTAGTTCTTTTGGAAATTTATTTATCAGTTTTAGAGAAATTGATAAATAAACACATTCAGCAACTTTCGAATGTTTATTTATATTTCCCGGTATATATATTTATCTCTGAACCTTAGGACTAAGGTTATAACCCCTCGCGCTTATACACCTTCAATCACGGGAATTCAATTATCTGTATGCATCCTACTTTACAACTAATGTTTAAACCTTCGAGATTTTATATTAATACTGACGCTCTATTTCTTAAACAAATAGCTGTATATTAACCTTTGGCTCTGGGCCCACCTCTACGATCAATAGACCAATCAAATGCACACACCGTACCCCGGTTATCATTCGCACATCTTCATGAAACGACCACCGTCCGATGGCTCCCTCCTAGATCGACGACGTTCCACGATATCGCTCGATCTCCTTGGTCGAACATTAACGTGCGATGGGACGCATTGAAGGGTGGTTTTGGGCTTCCATCCTGTGCCACGCATCGAAGGCTCTATGGAATCGCTCGCGATTGGCGAAAACCGCTTGCTCCAGAAAAGCGGTGCGATATGGGCAACCTGGGTTTGCTAATCCATCCGCGGTTTTCGTACAGTGATTAACCAAGGTTTAACACCTCCGTCCTATACTCTCAGGTTCTGATTTCGGTTCAGGATTTAATTAAACAACGAGCAGTCTATTCTTCTTCCATGCTGGAGTCCTCACAACCTCGCAGTAGAGTTCATCGACCACCATTTACAAGTGACCGCACATGATTTCTTAGTGTACTCGGACAATAATTCAAGAGAAAGAAATGGATAGAGGATTACGTAGGTTTCATGGTGACTATCTACCAAAGTTCTGCGACACAATATCGTCCAACCCAAATCGGCAAAATCAACGAGCACGTAATTTTATCTTAACAGAAGCGATTGCTCAACACACTAATTTTATCGCAGAAATCTCCGTTCTTCCCCCTTCCTATTCATTCGGGAATACAGCTTATATACATCAACATATTCTACATATGACTCTCTACATTCCATGAGGACCTTTAAGGGAAAATAAAAGGCCATATTACAATTTATTTAATCAACCGATTGAAACATACGTATGGGTCGAACCTAACCGTTCGACTCTACCAATCCCAATCGATCTAACAAAACAAGCAACCGAGGTATTGACACCTAAATATTATAGCTCAAAATGATTTCGAACCCTACTAGCCACAACATGTGGAAAAACCTCCTACATTGCCGGCTAGTGTTTAATGCCCCCGCATCAACATCACAACTTGCTAATTAGTTATTAGACTACATATCTTCATATAGAACTTGCAAATAGTATGATGGAAACCAAACATAATAATGTATTAGGACATCACAACTTGCTAATTAGTTATTAGACTACATATCTTCATATAGAACTTGCAAATAGCATGATGGAAATGTGAACTTGCAAATAGTATGATGGGAATATGGATCTCATGAGTCTTCATGACTAATGCTTCTAGAAACCAAAGATAATAATGTATTAGGACACATGCTCCTTTAACTTGAAAATAGTATGGTCGAAATGTGGATCTCATGACTCTTCATTATTAATGCTTCTAGAAACCAAACATAATTTAATGTATTAGGACATGCTCCTTTAGGCTTGGTGGAATTACCTTTGCTTTTTATTTCTCTCTTACACACACACACATATATATATATATGAAGATATGATCCCATTTTCTTTTTTATTCATAGATCAAATGTCATTTAAATACAATATTTATCATAATGTACAATGATTCATTCCATATTATTCATAGATCAAATGTCATTTAAATACAATATTTATCATAATGTACAACGATTCATTCCATATTATTCATATATAAAATGTTGTTTAAATACAAGATTTATAATAATGTACAATTATTCATTCCATATTCATTTATTCCATATTATTCATAGATCAAATGTCATTTAAATACAAGATTTATAATAATGTAGAATGATTCATTCCATATTCATTTTTAGATTCAGGACAAGCTTTTGAGAATGTGATGATAATGCCAATAAAGAATGACCTAGACTCATCTTCAACATCTATTAATTATATATGAAAATTTATAATTAGATATGAAAATTTATAATACTACCGTGTACATTTGAGAATATTTATTTACATGTTTATATAAATTATATATGTACATGAATGTACTTCTTTCTTTTCATAAAATTTTTCATTAAAAAATGAACCCTTTAAATGATGAACCTAGTTAATGCTTCTTCTTCATGAATAAGACTACTTGAACTTTCAATTTGAATTTGATGATGGTCCTTTGTTATCTTTCTTGACTAATTTGTTATCTTTCTTGACTACAAATTATTGACACAATATTATGCTTCTTGTTACTCTTTTTATTCCTTCCTTATATTGTATTCTCCCCCTTAGATATTGTGTACTCTCCCACATAGATATTGCACTCAATTTTGATGGTATTTTGTTATCTTTCTTAACTACTTCAAATTATGAAATTATTGACACAATCATATAGATATTGTGCTCAATTTTGATGTTCCTTTGTTATCTTTCTTTACTTCAAATTATTGACACAATCATATAGATATTGCACTCAATTTTTATGGTCCTTTGTTATCTTTATTTATTTCAAATTATTGACACTTGATCATATAGATATCATATAGATATTTCACTCAATTTTTATGGTCCTTTGTTATCTTTCTTGACTACTTCAAATTATTTACACTTGATCATATATATATTGCACTCAATTTTGATGGTCCTTTGTTATCTTTCTTGACTACTTCAAATTATTGACACAATCATATTCTTTTTGTTACTCTTTTTATTCCTTCCTTATATCTATTCTCCCCCTTAGATATTGTGTACTCTCCCACATAGATATTGCACTCAATTTCATAGGCTCTTCTTTTGAAGTAAAATATATTGTATTCTCCCCCTTAGATATTATGTACTCTCCCACATATATATTGCACTCAATTTCATAGGCTCTTCTTTTGAAGTCAAATAAGTGACAATAATTTACAAGAACTATCCCTAATTTGTTTCTCACATGTTCAAATGGTTCTCTAACAAGATAATTTACAAGAACTATTCCTAATTTGTTTCTCACATATTCAAATGCTTCTCTAACAAGAGGCTTTGTAGGTATGTATTCCATCTTCACTATTTTCTCAAAGACTTGTTGTGTGAGGAAGTGGTACTTTATGATGATATGTAAATAGTGATTGAAGGAAGTAGAATCTTTTATTTTTGAAATTATTATTACACTTCTATTGAAACACTTAATAGATATATAGATTTACCTTAATATCTTGTAGAGCCCATTTCATCCAAAACACTCAAAAAGAAATTTACCTTACCTTAATATCTTGTAGAGCCCATTTCATCCAAAACACTCAAAAAGAAGTAACTACTATGTTTTCCACTTCTACTCACTCAAAAAGAAATTTACCTTAATATATTGTAGAGCCCATTTCATCCAAAGCACTCAAAAAGAAGTAACTACTATGTATTCCACTTCTACTCTAGATAGATAAAGCAACGACTCTTTCTTGCTTAACCATTAAACCAAAGACTCTTCTAAGTAGAATTATACATTGTCCACTTGTACTTTTCACAAGCCTAGTTGAATCTCTATATGTTGTCAATGTAAATTTCTCACAAGTAAATTTGTCAATGTAAATTTCTTAACTTCTACAAGTTCTATAGGTAGAGTTTGTAAAGGGCCAGGTAGCCTTTGGATCTCATCTTTTATGAAATGTGACATATATAGTAAATTCCCCTACAGTCAATCTCTGGAATAGATCTAATTAGAAGTTCTTCATTTTAATATCCATAAAACAAAACCACTTTAAGGTAAACTGTGTACATGTGTTATTTCTCCCACAAACTAAAGGCTTCCTCCCATTAATTTTAGATGTTAATTCTAGACCATAAAATTTTTAAGTCAAACTTTAAGATAAACCATGCACATGTCATTTACCTCATGATCTTGTGTCATTTCTCCCATGTCATATATATATTTTTTATTGATTTTTTTTTTTAGGGATAAGAAAACCATTAAATATGGTTGAAAAATGGAAATTATGCATAGAAGTTTCTTGCTATCCCAATCCAGGGAAAGCAGTGATTACATATGTGCTTTCCAATATTGCGACTAGCAAAGTCGTCCAAAGGAAAATGAATATACCGGGAAGAACAACAAACAATGAGGCATATTATATTGGATTGATAGAAGGCTTGGGAACAACGATGGAGTATGGATCAAATGGAATTGTAGTTTTCACCAATTCTGAACTTGTGTGCAACCAGATGAATGGCGTGTGCCAAGTTAAGAAGGAGAGGCTAAAAGAGCTGCATGGAATAACAAACAATATTGTTAGCAAATTTCAATTTTTTAGTATAAGGCATTGTACAAATGTGAATAATATGTCTACTGATCTATTCTGTGGGGCAATGCCAATTTAGGATTCATCTATCAAAGATGAATTAGAATTATACAGAGCAATGCCAATGCAAGATTCATCTCTCAAAGATGAATTGGTTTTGAGATGCTCTTCTTCAAAAATTCAAGATTCATCTCTCAAAGATGAAATAGTGTTGAGATGCTCTCCTTCAAAATTTATTGATGGACATTGTAACATATCTTGGATATGTTTGTGTTATGTACTTATAAATGCGTCTTTTTTAATGACCATGTGTTTTTTCAATTATATACCAAGTGTGCTCCCACCACAACATGTAAAGTGCAACTTGGTGAACTTTACATTTGCAACAAGTGGTGAACTTCACATTTTTATAAAATTAAAATGCGGGGACTTCAACAAATTTTTGTTTAAATGGAGTTTCACGCTTCTTTTTTAATGACCATGTGTTTTTTTCAATTTTATACCAAGTGTGCTCCCACCATGTAAAGCACAATTTGGTGAACTTATCATTTTTATAATTTTTTTTTTGCTTAAATTGAGTTTCACACATCAATTATTGCTTTGAAAGTTGTGTTCTACATAATTTGTGTACACTAAATTACAAATTGATTTTCTGAAATATATTTTGTGTAAATGTCCACCAATAGATATATATATCATGGAGGATGAACGACGAAGATCAGCCGAATCCCATATGGAGGTTCAGGGATCGGGGGATGTTCATGGTATTTAAATATAATATTAAATCTCCATACATGTGTGTACATATGGAATTGATTTTTTATTAACTTTGTGAGTTAAATTAGTTGTTAATAAGTTTCATTTTTTATTTTTTAGGAGCTAAGAGGAGAAGGGTCTCTACTCCATCCATGGAGCATGCCCATGGTTCACCCAGTCGTGGTATGGTTCACGCAATTTAATCAATGAATATGTACATGTATTTATATGTACACATGAATGTATTTTTCAATTGATTATAAATTCGTATTTGTTTATGAAGCTTCTCTCTCATCTCGAGAGGTTGGTGGTGGTTCAAATCCCCTTAGAGGGCCATCAATGAGTGGTAGCAGGTTGCGTGAAGGTGGTGATATTTATTCTCCCGGAGGCCAATCAACGGCTGGTGGTGCTGGTTCTCAGCAGGGTCGTTCTGGGTCTCAACAGTTTCAGGGTGGAGAAGATGCTAACCAACCACGTCGAGGTTGCCATCAATTTCAATATTTTTTTCATTGAATTTGTACAAATTTGTTTACATGTGTTTTTTCTAATATACAAAATTATATATATATTGATGTAGAGGCTGAAAATGTTCCAAATATTGGTTAAAATAGATGCAAGGTAGAACACTACATTCAAGAAGAATATTGTCTACCCACCACAACTTATCCGGCCGACATTTCTGATATACCATGGGAAACAAACATGGCGCAATGCACCTTACAAAGGTGTCAAAAAATTCATGCAAAATTGCAGAGAGATCTCGTGGCTTTAACTCTATCTGCTGAGAGTCGAAAAAGCCTCGAAATAGTTACACATTCATTGGGCGAAATTGTAAATGTGTACAAAAATCTTGGGCCAACGACTGATACATTTGTAGAAGTGATGAGAAAGAGAAAGGAAACAGTAATGGGTCCCGATAAATGGGAGGATGTAAAACAAAGAGTTATAAAAGATATGGCGAAGTCAATGTTTAATTTCAATGAAGGTCCGAAAAGAAAAATGTTGAAGGTGCAATATTTCAAGCACCCAAATATAGCTCACTATTTGTATGATAGGCACCTTGAAGCCTATGGAAGGCTCCCATGGAACGACGAGGTTCCTGTTTATTTTACACAATTATTTTATGCATAATTTTTTTTGGATATGAAACCCAACTACAATGACCTTCCGTCAGAATTTTTTGGTCCGGGGAAAGGTCGATTGCATGACCGTAAGGGTGCTAAGCGAGATGTGGAGTTTCCTTGCCCTGAGCCGCCATTGGTGAGTCGACCTTTTCGGGTCGAAACTCTGTGGTCAGAGATGGATGCAACTTCTCAAATAAGTCGAGAAGCAAGGGATGTCATGATCGATAATGTTTACAGTGGATTGGGTGGAGTCAATGTTTGTCTAAATCGACAAAGAGCACGTGAAAATGCACATGCCAATTTTGTGTATTGTACAGATGAAGAGATTGACAACATGAATGTTGAAGATCTCCGAATATATGCAAAAAAAAATTGCAATGGTTTTCAAGACCTAATTCTTCATGAGGAAGAGGGCACGGGAATGGTATGTGTTAATGACCTTAGGGTTCAATTATTTTAACATGTATACATGTGTACAATTTGTAATAAATACATGTGTATGTACATGTATACATTTATTTGTATGTAAATTAATCTAACAAAAATGTATCATTATATGTTAAAACACCATTTGCAGTTGTCACGCATGATGAGTGATGAAAATGTTAATATCACGTTTGGGACCTCTGGTTCAAACAATGCAGATGGGTCTCACCATCAAGATATGTTGGAAAATGTTAGTGTTTTTTAAGTGATATTTTTAAAATAAATAATTGTGCACACATGTACATGTATGTATATATAATGATAAAATGTTTTAACAGATTCTGATTCCGTCCGATGTTTTTGGGATGGTGGTACCTTCTTCTTCCTTGGGAGATGTACCTTCTACTTCCTTAGGAGATGTGCCACATCCACAACAAGTATGGACAAATTTTCACTTTTAAAATTTATGTTTAAGTCAAGAACTACAATTGGCATGGCATGTGAAGCAATACGTGCATGTGAAGTAATGCTGTGATCTATAATTTTGGATGTTTTCAATCTACATTTGGCATGTGATATAAAGTTAAATGTTTTTATTGGATAGTTGAACTAAAATTGGAATGGCATGTGAAGTAATGTTGCATGATATATAATCAAAAAGTTTTTAAAACTTAAGTTTTTGATGGTTTCAATCTACATTTGGCACATGTGATATAATATTAAATGTTTTTATTGGATAATTGAACTACAATTGGATGGCATGTCAAGTAATGTTGTGATATAATCAAAAAGTTTTTAAAACCCAAGTTTTGGATGGTTGAAGTACATTAATCATGTGAAGTAATGTTGTGATATAATCAAAAAGTTTTTAAAACTAAGTTTTGGATACCATTTTAATCTACATTTAATGTAAATCCCTTTAATTTTGATTTAATGTTAAATGTTTTAAATGTAAATCCATTTAATTTTGATTTAATGTTAAATGTTTTAAATGTTTTGATATAATGTTAAATGTTTTGATCTAAGTTTTGGATGGTTTCAATCTACATTTGGCCTATGGAAGATTCCCATGCGTAGACATCAGATGTGTTGCAGAAGGGGAGGTGGGGGTAGGAGTGGAGGGGGCAGGAGTGCTGGCTCTCGCCCGCCTCTTTCAATCCATGACACAGGCAGCCACCCTCCTCTAGCAAGTAGTGTCGCAAAATTTCACTTCACCGGCTCTATGGTCAGACCTCGAATTACGACGACCATTTCTTTCTTTTTTCAGGAGAAGCCGCAAGATGAAGGTGCCTCTGGTTCCAGGAAGCGGCAGAGAAAGTCCACCATCCCAACCCATCAGCCCCAAGACACCAGGAAGTTGGCAGCTCTTCCAGTCAAATCCGACTCAATGAGCTCCAGCAGCGATGGCGCAAGCAGCGACAACTCGGCCTGTGTGGAGAAAAATCTCAAAGACGACTATGGCTCCTCTTCCACTTTGGAGAGCTCCTCCCAGCACTCCAAGGGAGTAGATGATGATCCAGAGGACTACAGTTTTCCAATTGTGGAGGAGAATCATCCTACACACATTGATATCTAGCCTGATGTCAGGTCCTCTTTAGCTTTTTTGAACTTTTGTCATGTTTTGCAATCACTGTGCTTTTGAACACTCTATGTCTACTGGTTTCTCGATATTGGGCAGCGTCTTCTAGGCTATTTTCCCAGTTATGGGCAGCCCCTTTTCTATTTTTTTTATTCAGACCCCCTTTTCAGGTCACCTTTTCTAAGTTTTGGATGGTTTCAATCTATATATTTGGCCTATGGAAGACTACCATGTGAAGCATTGTTTTGATTTAATCAAAAAGAATAAAGAAGTAGTTATATGTAAATCCCTTTAATTTTGATTTAATGTTAAATGTTAAATGTTTTGATATAATGTTAAATGTTTTGATCTAAGTTTTGGATGGTTTCAATCTACATTTGGCCTATGGAAGACTCCCATGTGAAGTATTGTTTTGATTTAATCAAAAAGAGTAAAGAAGTAGGTATATGTAAATCCATTTAATTTTGATTTAATGTTAAATGTTAAATGTTTTGATATAATGTTAAATTTTTTTATCTAAGTTTTGGATGGTTTTAATCTACATTTGGCCTAGATGGAAGACTCCCATTTGATCTCTACATACTCTTGTTTGAGTGAAAAATTTTCCAATAGGAAGAACATAGCTTTTCAATGCAACTAACCATATCAATTGAGCTCTAATCGAAAAAAAAAAGTAAAGAAGTAGATATATGTAAATCCCTTTAATTTTGCTTGGAAATATAAGAAGTACATATATGTTTGTTGAATTTGGGTCAATGTCATTAATGCACTCAAATAGGTAGCCTTGTTGATTTATAAATTGGTAAATTGATGACGTTCAGTTAATTGCATTCTAGAACATAGAACATATCAGGTGCATGTACCAAAACAATTTGTACATGTGCAAACACTTGCACAAATAATATAAGCAACTCTTGATTTTTAGTTGAGTACTGGAATTTTTAAAACATATTTAATCCAAAGAGAATAAATTGTTGGGCAGTTCAATCAAAAAAATTCCAATGGAATGCCATCTTCAATAATCCGTTCATGATCGGATTTTGACATTTTCCATTTCTTAATTTTCGTTTTTTTCTTTGATTGAACCTCTATCAACTTTATGCGTGCTGCACACACCAAGTGACTATATTGACAACTTATGGAATCAAGTTCATAGTCTTCAAAGTAAACAAAGTCCCCACTTTGATTAGTTTGTCTGAAAAAATAACCTTTTAGTATAATAGATCCTCTGTCATATTGAAATCCGTGATCATTATAGTTTTTTAATAATTTCATTTTTCGTTCATTGCAACGCATCAAATAATACTTAACATTTTCATCGTTTTCAATAGGTGCAATTATAGAAAAAACATCTCCTGCACAATAAAACAAACTTAACAAAATTATACGTATTTAAATTATTTCTAGATCTTTAAATCATTAGAAAGCAATTCAAATGTTACCTTCTCTAACAAGATCAAAAACTCGATCACCATCGGATGATATTGTAGTTTCCTCTGATTGCATTTCTTCAAACATTGCAACAGACATTTTTCCCTTTGTATTTAGCTCTGTATGTTTCCAATCGTTTACATACATATTATTTTCACAAACGTCATTGGATTTTGTGTTGTCTATGCAAACATGACAAAAACAAGAATATTTTCTTTTATCCAATGCAAACACATTTTTGGATGACTTTGTTTTAATTGAATGCAATTTTCAAGTCCCTTTTATTGTTTCAACATCATTTCCAATTGATCTATCTACGTCTTCGATCCCAATATGCCAAAAAAACCTTTATATGGAAAATTAAAAGAAGAATTTGTAAATATGATATCAAAATACAATCAAAGATAATCATTGCATGATAAATGTACAATGTTTAAAATTAGATTTCCAATAAAAATTAAATTGAATGTACCTTCACACTTCCCTTGATGGGTTAGTCTCATGGCTTAGAGCAGCGATGCACCATTGAACAACTTCTTTAGCGTTCACAAGTCGGCTTGTAGAGGGGTTCATTTGATATCTTCGAAGTGCTCATTTTATGCATGCTCCTGCACCGTCATGTTCTCCTTTTCCATGGCCAGTCTCAAAGAAATTCCAACAATGTTTAATGCAGGTTTTCTTATGAAGACAACACAACCAAAAGAATGATCGTGCAGATTTGAATTGACATGCGCATCCGTCTGACCATATCCAATGTTCATTGAATGTTATTCCATGATTTTTCAAGGAATCATAAATTTTTCCAAAACAATGTTGTACAAAATATGTATCATGTGTATGATCGTCACTGATATAAAAGTGATATTCTTTAATAATATGTTGATTTTCACTGGTGCTTTCTATATGATCGATGTTTTGTTCAGCATGTCTATATAGAATATGGACGAGCATGGAGACTTGGTCAGAATGATAGTATTCACTCTGAATTTCTTTTTGTGGAACAAATGTGTAGTTTTCCGCAAAATCAATCACTGACAAAATGGTCCCTGGTGGAAAAACTTCACGAGATTTTTTGAATTGCAAGTCTTGCCATCGAGCTCTATGGGAATGCTTGGTGTATTTGTAAATTTATGCCTCAAACTTTCTCAAAAAGTCTATCAGAAAAATTTCGTCTTCTAGTAATTCAATTATTTTAACACTATTTGCACCTTGAATCGATGTATCGATATATTCATATCTCTTCCATTTCACTTTCATGTTGGACAATGATTGATCATTTATATCAATACGATATTTGTTTTGAAATTTAGTCAAATTTCCACAATCATCACATTTTTACCACCAACACATTTCTTTTTGTAAAATAGTTCATCGCTTTCTCTTTCACATAGAATTTGAGATATGAATTCACGGATAGTGGAAGGAGGAGGTGAATCCTTCCATAATTTTCTACCGAAATCAAGGAATGTGTCATAATATAACTCAAATTCCACATGATAACGGCAACAACAAGTGTCGCGTATGGTGATAGGTTTTACATACCATGGTTTTTGTTGAATAAAAGCACTGAGTGAAACATGAATTTGACGATTCTCTTCTTTGAACTTGTTGAATAACTCTATCTGAGTGGTTTCCAAGAGATATTTTTCATGTTCTTCGTACTGATTTCATGCTATTATTCTTCGCATCACATGCCTTGCAGTTGGTGAAACACACGAATTGTTCTTCCAATATTCATATATTATTTTTTTAACATTTTCTCCAAGTCTATCTTTGTATGGTTGCCTACAAATAGCTCTCCAACAAGCGAGTTCATCATTTACATCTATTTGCAACCGAAATTTCCGATGTTTGTGCAAAGTTTTTCGCGAGGTTCCCAGTGCTCGTGCCATAGATGTTACCAAACAATTCTCTTGAGTACTTGAGGAAACCATTGCCATCTGTATTCCTCTACGTACAATTGAAACATCTTTCTCTCTAGATCTCTTAATTGACTTTATAGCACTATTCATATTTTTTATCACCTCTTCCTTAATTTTTTAATCTTTGGTTGATTTTCGAATACCCAATAGTGTCGTAGCTTCTTTTAATTTCCTTAATGATAGGATACCTTTCAACATTTGAGCCTGAACTGTCACTCGCTCATTTAAGAAATACTTTTCAAAAATGCAGTTAACACGATATCGTATAACATGGTCAGGTTTTTTATCTCCATATGTGTGAGTGTCAACATTTTCTAACATCTCATCATCGACACTGATTTCATCTGTACATATTCAAAAAAATAGTACATAATAAGTTTACATATGAACAATAAATAACTAAATTAATAAATATATGTATAATTTCAATAATACGTGCATGTGCTCAATATGTGTGTGTGTGTGTGTGTGTGTGTGTGTGTGTGTGTGTGTGTGTGTACATACCTTGTGATTCAATTTCTTCATTTGAATTTCTTTCAATATTTTCACCATCTTCAATCATTGGTTCAATATCTCTTTCACTTTCTCTTTCAAAATTTTGTATTTCATCATCAATGTTTTGAGGAATATTTCTCTCTGTTTACATTGAAAAATATTTTTCTTGAATTAGTTCATCAAATAAAAATTAAGCTTCACATTTTACACTAGGAAAATTTTAAATATATCAATAGATCATAATATTTACATTTACATACCTACTTCAATTTCTAGTTGAGGTTGATCTTCCCCTTCAATATTTGAGAGTGCTTCTATCTTTCTTTTGCGAGATTGTCTCGTCTCTTCTCTACGTTCCTCAGGGTCTCTTTTTC
>JAXQQM020085801.1:0-29000 GCA_034641835.2 Pinus albicaulis
AGGGTTATGTTGGGAAAAATACTGAGAGGGGGGGGTGAATCAGTATTACTGCATAATCAAAACTTTCACTTTTTTCTTCTTCTAAAAGGCATACGCTACTTTCCTGATCCAGACGTGCGTATATACGCGGATCCCCTTTGTTAAACTAGCGTATACACAGAGATTTAGATAAGTCATTAAATCTTCACTTAAACCATTCCATCATTTATTTATCAGAGACTAAGCAAGAAACATGTGTAGAAGAAATCTAATAACCATCACACAAAGCATCACACAAGGAACACCGCATTTTTAGGTGGAAACCCAAGCTCTAGAGAAACCACCGTCAAGAATGTTCACCAATATTTTATTATAGAGAAAACATACATAATGCTATAAAGGAGCAGACTTGACCAAAGACGTTGTGCACCCACCTTTCACGTTTACTCAAATTTTCCCAGTATTCCAACCCCCGATCGTTTACCACCACTGACAGAGCTACTACCCCCTGATCTCGTTTACCAGCCTCACCTGGAAGGGAGCTACAACCCCCTGACTGAAGGCTACAACCTACAGCACCACCTTGGACCACGTTTCATCAATTTTCACACTGGATCCAACCACTTCAATAGAACACAACTTGCAGACCGCAATTCATCATATTTCCAGACGCAACCCTTTCCATATTTTTAAGCACGAACATACATCATCAACAGATACATATCAACACGTGCACAAAATATAAAACACAAATATAATGCACGTATATTTCATACCCCGTCAAAGAAGCCCTAGTTTGCATACGCGCTTCCCTTCACTGATGTCGCGTGTATACACGCTTCCGTCCATACAAACCAGCGTATAACTCAGTGTATATTTTATTGCGCATACGTGCTTTTTCTTCGCTGAAGCTGTGTATATACGCGCTTCCTCCGCGTTGAAGTAGCGTATAGATCTTCAATTATTATAGAGCAGGATACTTCTTCAGATCAGATATTCAGTTCAGATTTACCCTTTCACTTCCAACAGATGTTCGCCTAGATGTTCGCCTCATCATAGATCTAAGCCTTCCATAAGCAGATCTAGTAGATACATTTCAGATCTAGATCCCTTTCTTCATCATTGGTGCATCATCTAATCAGATTTATCTTCAAGTGTAACCCTTTCATTCAGATCTACTTCAGAGAGAAGTATTCATTCAAGCTCAGACATCTTGCACCCACTCTCATGATTTGCACAATGAATTTCTTCTCCTTATATATGATTACCCTTTGTCAATACCATGAGCCCCTTTTTCAATACCATGGATCAAAACAATACCAAAAGCCCAAAACTATCTGGACGGGGTCAATTTAGGCAGATCATTACCCAATTCAATGGGTTAATACCATGGTGGTTACCCTTGGTTTTGCACTTTTTGAGCGCTTTTGCCCATACGCGACTTGGCACGTGCCTTTTCGCGTGTATACGCGATTTCCCTTAGGCCAATACGCGTATACCAAGAGACATACTCTTTTTTATCATACTTTGAGTACATTCTGAAATCCTTTCTTCATAGTCTTCTGTACACACTGTAGAAACATCATATTTTCTTCATCAGGAACATATTCTCTCAAGCACAACTTCATCAAGTAAGTTGTCATCATCTTCATCAGGTGGGTTGCCTTTCAAGGAAAACACTTAGCATTGTATTGTCAACAAACATTATATCATATCAGATTTACATCATTTACTAAGTCCATCAAGTCAAGCATAACTTCATCAGGTGGTTTTCCATCAAGGACAACACATGTCAACAGTCGCATGTCTTCATCTTCATTCGTGGGTTGCCATCAAGGACAACACTCTGCATCATATTTCCAACAATCTCCCCCTTTGGACTTGATGGCAACCATGATGGTGTTTGGTTACCACAGCAGATAGATACCATGTCACTCTTCCCAAATATTTGACATCATTATCTTCTCTTCATTCAAACACCATGTCACTCTTCCCCTTTGACATCAAGGGCAAAGGGCGGATCAAAAACCAACACTCTCCTCCTTTTCTCCTCATGTGGAAGAAACATTCTGCAGATCTGATATGTGCTGAAGTGGCCAAACTCCCCCTGAGTTCATGCTGAATCGTCAAACATATTTGTCAATGAAGTACATGACTCTATGAACTTCCTATCACCAAGGACTCATACTTACATCAATTATCCATCCACATGGATTTACATATGAGACTCAACTACCCAACCAAGTGGGTTTACAAATTTGACTTAGCTACCCAACCAAGTGGGTTTACAAAAATGACAAGTCCTTACATGACTGAATAGTACAATTTTACAACATGGGTCTCCCCCAGACCTTTTCATACAAATACAAATATGACTTTTCATAACCAATATCAAAAAGTCCTCAAGAAAGAGAACATATTTCAGAACCATCATAATGCCAACACTGCATTATACTCAGCAAAGCTAATGATCCCCCTGAATCTGTGCAACCAAGCAATCTTTCCAGAGACTAAGGCTCCCCCTTAGTTTGTGCATCCTGAAAACTTCCACCAACAAATCATCAAGGCATCTTCATCAAAACATTAGAAACAAAATTATGAGAACTGGAACACTATCAGAGATACCAAACAGTATCAGAGATACCAAACAGCACTGCAGCTGTGCTGAAGAGAGCTGAACCAAGCAAAAATTGTCAGCAATCATTCATACGCGGTTTTCTGTGCATTAACTCGCGTACATACGCGACTGTGTTTCATAAAACACGCGTATCCCAAGTCATCTTCTAAAAGTTATGTAGATTTGTTCTTTTGACTGGCAGAAAATACTCCCAGCTTCTGTCTTAGATACTCGAACGCTTCCCTGGGCAGAGGTTTAGTAAAGATATCAGCAGCTTGTTCTTTGGAGGTAACATACTCCAACTTCACTCTTTGCTCAAGCACTTGTTCACGTAGGAAATGATATTTGATGGGAATGTGCTTGGTTTTCGAATGCATAACAGGATTCTTTGAAATACCGATGGCACTTGTATTATAACACATAATGGAGATAGGAGTTGTACATTTGATTTGAAAATCTTGCAGGCATGCATCAATCAAGGAGTTGAGGTAACAAGATATTAATACATACCGTCACTGTTGATAAGTAATAATTTGCTTTGCTTTGCTAACCAAGAGAAAATACATAAATACTAACTCGTGTCTCACAAAAAACGACCACCACTAGTGCTTTTCCGATCATCAACACTTCCAAATTTCAATCGCATCAAGCAAGCATGAAGAGTAAGATCGAGATTTCGGACAAATTGCTGCATCAAAGTCTTGAGTTCCTTGTATACATTTGAATATTATTTTGACAGCCTGAAGATGAGACTCTTTTGGATTAGCTTGGAATCGTCCAACAATCCCAACCGCATGCATAATGTCCTGTCTAGTCCCAGTGAGATAAAGTAGACTTCCTATCATTGATCTGTAATCTGGTTGATTCACCGTGGGAGAATCATCATGAGAGCTGGGATTGCATCCGGTTATCATTGGAGTGCTTACAGGTTTGCATTCTTCCATGCCATACTTCTTCAGAATTTGCTTAAGATATTTTTCTTGTGATAGGAATATACCATTTGTAGATTGATGCACTTGCAAGCCAAGAAAGAAAGTTAGTTCCCCAAGCAAAGACATTTCAAATTCTTGCTGCATGACAGAAGCAAATTTCTGACTCATAGATTCTTCGTTACTCCCAAAAATGATATCATCAACATATACAACAACAATCAATAGTTTATCATTTTCAACTTTTGTGTATAAGTTGCTATCAGCAGACCCTTTTGAAAATCCTTGTTGATGAAGATATTTGTCAAGACGATAGTACCAAGCCCTTGGAGCTTGTTTGAGACCATATAGAGCCTTTTTAAGTCTACAAACAAGATTTGCATCATTTCCCAAAATGAATCCTTCTGGTTGTTCTATATATACTTCTTCTTCTAGATCACCATTAAGAAAAGCAGATTTGACATCCAATTGATAAACTTTGATTTGTTGATAACTTGAAAAAGCAAGGAACATTCTGATGGCTTCAAGTCTAGCTACAGGAGCAAAAGTTTCTTCAAAGTCTATACCTTCTTGTTGAGTATACCCTTTACAAACCAGTCTAGCTTTGTTTCTTACAACATCCCCATTCTCATTTAACTTGTTCTTGAAAATCCATTTAGTTCCAATGACATTTTTATCATGGGGCCTTGGAACCAAATCCCAAGTGTCATTCTTCTCAATTTGAACAAGTTCTTCATCCATGGCTTGCCTCCAACATTCATATTTGCTAGCTTCATTGACATTGTGTGGTTCAATTGTGGATAGAAGTGCCAAATGATTAGAAGATCCCATAAGAGTTCTCCTTGTTCGTACACCAGATTCCTTGTCACCCAAAATTTGAGTTTCAGGATGATTCTTTTGAACATATCTGGATGGAGCTTTTTCAGATAGGTCATCTTCAGGTTCTTCATTGGATCCACTGTCTATATCATTGCTATCTGATGTAGAAGGCCATATGTCGCCATCATCTTCATTTTCGGTTTGTTTTTCTTCTTTAGGAGCTGCAGGAGACTCATCAATAACAACATCAATACATTCAACAACCTTTCGAAGCCTTTTATTGTAACATGTGAAAGCTTTGCTTGACGAAGAGTACCCAAGAAATATCCCTTCATCTGATCTAGGTTCAAACTTGCCAAGTTTTTCATCATTATTTTTGATAAAGCATTTACTTCCAAAAACCTTAAAATGCTTCACGGTGGGAGAATTGCCATACCAGAGTTCATATGGAGTTTTGTCACTATTTACCCGAACATGAGCTTTATTGAGAATGTTAACTGCTGTATGTGCTGCTTCACTCCAGAACATGTCAGGAACATTAGAATCAGAAAGCATAGCTCTAGCCATTTGAACAATTGTTCTGTTCATTCTTTCCGCTACACCATTTTGTTGCGGAGTGCCTGCTACAGAGAACTGTCGTTTAATGCCATGTTGTTCACAAAATTCAAAGAATTCATTTGATGAATATTCTCCTCCTCGATCAGATCTAAGACACTTGATTTTTAGATCTGATTCATTTTCTGCCAAGGCTTTGAAGTTCTGAAATTTTTCAAGTGCTTGATCTTTGTGTTTGATGAACCCGATCCAACACATTCTAGAGTAGTCATCAATAAATAAGATATAGTATTCTTCCCCACGTAATGACTTTTTCCTCATAGGTCCACATATATCGGTATGAATGAGTTCAAGAGGCTTACTTGATGATCCTTCTTTGGCATTAAATCGTACTCTGGTTTGCTTACCAAATTGACAAGATTTGCATATGGTACTTTCTGGAAGATTGACCTTGGGAAGATCACGAACAGCTTGAAGTTTGCTAGCTTTGTTGATTTGAGAGAAACTCAGATGTCCCAGCCTTCTATGCCACAGCCAATTTTCTGAGGACTTGCTCAAGTAACATTGATCTATGCCATTTAGAATATACAGGTTGCTTGGATTTCTTTTTCCTTTTATAATGATTTTACCTGTGTCGAGATCACGAACCACACATTCTTTGGAACTGAAGACCACTTCTGCTCCTTGATCACACATTTGACTAACACTTAACAGGTTATGCCTTAATCCATCCACATACATGACATCTTTAGCCTTCACTTTTTCTTTTAGAAATACTGACCCCTTTCCTCTAATTACAGCAGGAGTATCATTTCCAAATGTAACTTTCTTTTCCTTTTCTAGAGCATTATAAGTATGAAGTTTGCTTTTGTCACATGTCATGTGTCTTGAGCACCCACTATCGATGTACCATTGATTTTCTTCACCTTCTGCAAATAATGCTATCCCACAATTTTCAACCGACGGTTCTTTCTTCTTCCACACTTTAGAGCTTGAGGGAACATGTTCTTTAGGCTGGATCTTGTTCCTGCATTCAGATTCTTCATGGCCAAAGTTATTGCAGTAAGTACATTCAACTTCACTTTGAAGAGGAGAAAATTTGTTATAGGTATTCTTCTTTAGTTCAGTATCCAACCTTTTCTTTCTTGCTTCTCTTGTCATGATGGTTTTATATGCAACACATTGAATAGCTTTATGACCAAAATTGTGACACGTGAAACATTGCCCATTGAAGTAGAAATTTCTGCGATCATGGAATCTTCTATTTGAATTTACCTGTTGGTTGTAGTGTATTTGAAAGCTATCCCTGTTAGTGTACCTTGAATTGAGATGGTCCTGCTTTCCCTGTAGAGATCCTTTATTCCCTTGCTGAGTGGCTGAATGATGTAAACCACCTGTAACTGCTTTTAGATAGTTTGGTGCTGAAGTTTGAGAAGATTCTTCGGTATATCCAAGACCTGTCTTTATAAGAGGAGAACGTTGTACCTTGATGATCTCATCTAAGGTTTCGGATCCTTTAGCAAATCTAAGATTCAAGGTTTTTGCTTTCTCAACTTCTTTTCTTTGACTTACCACTTCACATTCTAGTTTTTCAATATGTTTCTTTGCTTCTTCAAGCTGCTTTTCAATGGTCTCTCTGATTATCTTTTCTTCTTCTAAGCGTAGTTTTAGTTGATTATTTTCTTCAAGAAAATCATTCTCCTCTAGAGCATCCATAAAAGTATCCTTTTCTTCCTTTTGTTCAAAAGCCATGAGAAGTCTAAGATCTTCTTCTCATTCTTCCTCACTATTAGATGACTCATCACTATCTTCATCAGCATAGTAACTTTTCTTAGAGCTAGATCGGTTCTTATTCCTTCTTACTACTTCTTTTCTTTTATAAGGACATTTTGCGGCATAATGACCAACTTTACCACACTCAAAACATTTGAAGGGAAGCTTACCTTTGAATCTTCCAGTACCTAGTTGGAGCTTTCTCACGAAATTTGCTTCTTCTTCATCGGATACATAGCTGGATTCTTTGATAACCTCCTTTTCCTTTCCTTTTGTAGATGCCTTAAAAACAGCTTCTCTTATTTGAGAAGGACCTCCTTGTCTCATTTCAAAAGCAGTCAGAGTACCATGTAATTGAACAACAGAAAGAGTTTGCAGATCTTGCCTTTCTTCAATAGCAGAAACTTTGGAGTCAAATTTTGAAGTCAAAGATCTCAAGACCTTTTCCACCAGAGTAGTATCAGCCATGGTTTCACCCAAATTTCTCATCCGATTTACAATATCATCTAGACGAAGAAAGAAACTGGCAACACTTTCATCACTATGCATCTTCAAATTTTCATATTCAATTCTAAGAGTTTGGAGTTTTGCACTTTTACCTTTGTGTCTCCTTCATAGCTTAGAATGATTTTGTCCCATATTTCTTTTGCTGAATGTAGCTGCATTACTTTAGCAAATTCTGATTCAGACATGCATCCCAATAAGACATTCACTGCTTTGGCATTGGTTTCATACTTCTTCCTTTCTGCTGCATCGGTAGGAATACTTGCCGGGTATTGATAACCTTCTTCCACGATTGCCCATACATATGCACCAAGACTTTGCAGATAAGCTTTTGTACGTACCTTCCAGAAGATCAGATTGCTTCCATTGAATAGAGGTGGCTTTATAGACATTACTCCTTCTTGACTTCCCATTGCGACGGATCTCCTTTAAGCGATCAAGCTTCTGCACAAGGACCTGCTCTGATACCAATTGTTGGGAAAAATACTGAGAGGGGGGGGGGTGAATCAGTATTTACTGTATAATCAAAACTTTCACTTTTTCCTTCTTCTAAAAGGCATACGCTACTTTCCTGAACCAGACGTGCGTATATACGCGGATCCCCTTTATTAAACTAGCGTATACACAGAGATTTAGATAAGTCATTAAATCTTCACTTAAACCATTCCATAATTTATTTATCAGATATTCAATAAGCAGTAAACATGTGCAGTAAGAACAGAATAACCATCACACAAAGCATCACACATGAACACCAGGATTTTTAGGTGGAAACCCAAGTCGGGAGAAAACCACCGCTGCAGTTGCTCAGCCTTCAATATTTATTATAGAGAAAACATCTTACAACATATGTGCTGGCGCAGACTTGACCAGCACGCAGGCACCCACCTGCGCTCGTTTACCAGCCTCTCCTGGAAGGGAGCTCCAACCCCCTGACTCGTTTACCAGCCTCACCTGGATGGGAGCTACGACCCCCTGATCTCGTTTACCAGCCTCTCCTGGAAGGGAGCTACAACCCCCTGACTGAAGGCTACAACCCTCAGCACCACCTTGGACCACGTTTCATAAATTTTCACACTGGATCCAACCACTTCAATAGAACACAACTTGCAGACCGCAATTCATCATATTTCCAGACGGAACCCTTTCCATATTTTTAAGCACGAACAAACATCATCAACAGATACATATCAACACAGATCAGATAGCAGAAACACAGCAGAACAGATCAGATATTTCATACCCCTTGCTTCAGCAAGCCCTAGTTTGAATACGCGCTTTCCCTTCACTGATGTCGCGTGTATACGCGCTTCGGCGACGCCACCTTTGGTGACGTTAAGTTTTTGGTGACGAAGGCTCTTTTGACCCTCACCAATGAGCTTATGGTGACATTTTTTTCCCCTCACCAATGTCCTTTTTTCTTGTAGTGTGAACCTCTCTTCTCATGATGCTGAGTCAGGTAGCTTCACCGCGTTAGGTGGTTTTTCTTACACTAGTCACCCCATATTCTATTATGATGATGACATTATGAAAGTATTTACCACCCCTGACTTTATCTTTCCCTCTTTACCTTGAACCCATGCATTCAAACCACATACACCTTGTGGCCATTACATTGACACCTAATGTTTGGGTAAGGGGGCACCCATATTTGAGAGACCAGGAGAAGAAATTCTCCGCAACTCTTCTAGTGTATATATTCGTATTGACTCTAGTACCATTATTCTTCCACATTTATAAGAACCTCTAGAGTCCCATATCACTTCAGATCACTCTAGGAATGATACCCCTCATCATTCCTTCATCGTGCTTCAGCAACCTAGTCCCCTAGACATTGTTGTTGACCAACCTGTGAGTTTTCTAGGAGAGCACCAGTTCATTACCTCCAAATCCTCTCTTTGGGATAGTGACACCATGGATGCCAACCCAGAAAATTAAATTCCATTTGATTCATATATGCAGTCCCAAAAGAGATCGATACTCCTCCATTCCCTTTCTTGAACTGCATAACCATAATGAAAACAAATGGCACACCACATCATTAAAATGTGTTTAGATTCCCAATTTTATAAATACATTTTGGAATGACCACAACATGCTCGGGGGCATTTATGCCCCTCAACCACAAAAATCCTATATCTTAGCCAAAAACGGCACTGAAACCCCCTTTCTCTAATAGGTCGCACTTTTCAGGTCATTTCCTGGGACAGGTCGTAGTTTTCTGCCTAGTACCTGCTACCCAGGTCGCAAAATAGACCCCAAAAAATTGCAACCTGGCCTGTTCATGAGCTCTAGGTACCTAAACTGAACTTTCAATCCACTAAAATGAAAGAGTAGGATTAGGCCTCTTACCTGCAACTGACGGATCTCAATTCCAACAGTTGGTTTGTCTGCTACGATCGCCACACGATTTAGGGCCTTCTCTCCTCACTACATTCACCACAACTCCACATACAAATGAGTGAATTTGGAGGGAAATTTCCTTATTAAAAGAAAACCCCTAATTTTTCTTTCGCCTGTTGCAGCCAAACCATAGCTCAGATTGATGAACCGTCTGTATCGTTGAAGAGCTCTCACCGAGCCCTCAAATGGGTATATGTTAGTTTTTAGTAATTTGATACTTCACTAGGACACATTTTATCCAAGAAGTGTCACTTCACCCCTCCTAAAAGTCAAATTTCTTCACTTGCAACACTCGTACTAGGGGCACCACTTTGCCTACATAATTTTCCATGCTCGTGTCGACTTTCGTCATGAGTTACCATCTTGTACTCATGTTTTTATGGTTCGCCCGAGCATCTGAGTTGAGTCATCATCGCATTCATGGAGTCTATCCCGAGTCCCTTTGTATCCCGCTATATTTCTCCATCTTTCATTGCTTTGTCCCTCTCCCGTGTCGGACATTATGGCCTCCAGTCCCATTGCCCCCTATCCCTCATGATATTTTTTCAGTCGCTACCAGATCATCCATGCCCTTTATGCTCTAATAAGGGAGGTCATCCGTCCGCTACTCATTCCCCCCCATTTTATCATCACCCCTGGTGTCCGTCTATTAGTCGCTCTAATATTTTCTATCATGCCATATTTGAGGACCCCTTATTGCCTCACCTATGGCGGACCTCCTTCTGTCGACATCAGATCATTTAATTCCAGAAGACATGTCTAGAGGGTGGTGTACCTCGATTCCAGGTTCCACTCTTGTTTGATGCCTCAGATTAGGCAAATGGAATCCTTATAGCCCTTTCACTTGATTGTTTCTTAGCTCCAGCTCCTTTCAGCATGATCGAGATCCGTATACTCGATGGTTCAGTGATGCAGCAGATTGGACTGGTGATTCCCGGGTGTGTGTGAGATGTCTCAGCCCTCATGAGGGGGTGGCCCTACAATTAGCCCCCCACATGCCTAGATGACCTCTTCATCTCAGCCTTCGATGCAGCTCCATATATTTGATGATGTCGGCCTCAGCCGCTTACAATGACTTTTTGATTGCATGTATCAGACATATTTTCAGAGCCCTTTCCTGTTTACAGGGGCATGTGGCTTATATTTGTATCTCATGTACTTAGATATTATTGTACAAGTCCTAGCTATAATCCCAGGCACAATATGTATGTGGGATTCACTATCATGTTGTTTATCTAGCTCACGTTTATGACATCATGTACTATATTTTCCAGTCCCTTGTTTACTAGACGCATTATTCTTTGTACTTTGTCTCATCAGGCATAGGTATGCCTCCCCCGCCGCCTATAGCATAAATACTCACTCATAAAAGAGACCTGTCACACCTGTAACTCTCGCCTCCTCAGGGTCTAGTTCTCTCAGCACTTTGGTCTACCTTATATTTATCTCTCTTTGACTTCCCCTTCGGTGTCTAGTGATTGAGTTCTTACAACGTACTTCGGTCATACAATTAGCTCCTAACACTCGCACACTAGGGGGAAATCTGTTACACCATTTTTTGGTCATCTAAGCTATTAACATTAGATGGACCCAAGTACACCATGTAAGACCAATTTTACCCTAAGTAAAATTCCTTTCACTATGAAAATAACTTAGTAAACCACCTTTATTAAGTTGTTTATGGTCTAAACATGAAACGTCATGAGGAAATATTAAATAAATCTACATTTGTTTGATTTTCCTCAAGGAATAATTAGTTAAAAAACATTTTAATTAATATTCCTAGTTATATTTAACCCAAAACAAGGACATTAATTAGATAAATAATTAATTATCTTATTATTTTCTAAGAATAATTATTTAAACCATATTTAAATAATATTTTTTGTTAAATATGACTAAATCACCCTTAAATAATTAAAAAAATCATTATTTATTTGATTATTACTCAACCACATCCTTAAAATGATAAATAAATCATTTATTTATTTATTATGTACAAATAAAGGGATTTGACCCAAGTCAAATTCCTTTTCCCTCCAACAAATATAATGAAATATTCCATAAAAGTTGGATCTTGATTTGGTTAATAATATTTTAATTATGCACCAATATCTAGACTAACTCAATATTTTGTTATAAATAGAAGTGTTTTCCCATTAATTTACCACCTTTTTTTGCCTAAAGATCACTCTGGATATATACTTTTGGTCTGACTATTGATCCACCATCATAGTCATATTTTTCTACCATTTTTGTCTGGGTTTTCTACACCATCAAGAGAGAGGAATTTTAGATCTGAAGTGATGAGGACTTACAAGAACCCATCCCATTGAGGAGAACTGGGAGCACCCTCCTCTGTTTTCCTCCCAGGTGCCATTAATAAAAAAATTCATTTAACATATTCTTGTCTTCTCTATTGGATGCATGGAGTAAATCTTATTTTTTCTACTGCTTAATGTCTTCTAATGCATAGATCTAGATTTTTGAAGCATTTATCTTGATCACCTAACTACAAATCTGAGGATATTGACAGCCATCTTTGTTGTTAGGGCTGTTTGTTATGCGCAACTAAAGTGGTATTTTTTCATATGCTTGGAATTAAGATTTATACTAACACAATGAGTACTCTGACTTGAAATTTACGTAAAACCTTAGGGATATAAGTTAAAAATATATTTTTATTATTTTATTATTTTTTAATCTATTTACCTTTTTGCCCCAAAAATGGTGAATGATCGTCCATGGTTGACATCATCATCTTGAATCCTATTGGTTCTCATAAATTTTATTTTGGTTGTACATTTTCCTTAGGAGGCCCATTTTAGACCTCAAAATTTCTCTAATGCCATTTCGACAGGTCCCCATCACTTATCATTTGATTATATTGACATGTCAAAAAAATATTGACTTGAAACAACGAACAATGTGTGTCATTTATTACTCATGCGTTGAGAAAAGAAAAACCTTTCTCTAAAATCTATATATAACTTCTAGCCATCACAACTTGACGTCATGTATCTCTAAGAATGATAAACTAAGATCTTCTCTTGATTTTGGTCATCAACTCTGCAACCACATTTGACATCTATGAGGCATCCATGAGGGTCTATTATCATTTTGTATTTGCCACAAAATTTCTTGAAAAGCAAAATCTAGTTGACATAGTTTATTGATGCTTGAGAGATCAACATGTTGCATAATTCTACCCCTAATGGTTTGTGTAAGTCCAAATGGTTATTGACACCCAAACTTTGAAGGGTTAAGTGGTACTTTTTAGGATTCCATCCCAAAAATGACTTGAATAAACTCCATTACTGATGGAATTGCATCCTTGGAAGTGAAAAGGCCATGAAATTTTTATAATGGTGCTACCACTTGAATTATGTTGTCCAAAAATAGGAAAATTATGTTTATACCATATGATCAAGATCCCTTTACAAAGGTACAATGGAGAAAATATTATTATTATAAAAAACATAAAGAGAAATATTGTAAGAGTAGTTGGATTAAATTTAAATGTATTTTCTAAAAAATATGAAAACTAGCTTGGCCTCCCACCCTTGGAAGTTTTAAAAAAAATGTTCCATCTTCAAGCAATGCAACACCTGAAGTCCAAGTAATGCTACCAAGCCCCACAAATACTTGTTTCTACTTCAAATTAAAACCATCTCTCACGTGAGATACTATATATGCAACATGAAAATAATATCATTCTACAAAAGGTTGTGGAACAAAATTCTACTTAACATCTCGTCAAGTTTAGCGCATAACTCTCGACCCTTCTCTAGAACATCATAAATGAAGCAAAAACAAATATATTTAAAAAAAAAATTGAACACAACATTCATGCCTGACATAACATATAATTTATCTTCATGTTGTTGTTGGTGATCACTAACAAGACAAGGGTGTTGTTTGCAGTCAGTCACTGCACCTGAATGTGATCATTTAGAGGCATTTATGGTTTATATTTCTACAGCTTCGAATTCTTCCCATTTTGGAACACTAATCAACTCAAGCCCTATTCAATAATATTCTTTACTCATGTCTCTTCCACCAACCAGGGGACTTCCATCCTATAGTATGGAAGAACACTGATAACATGAATATTGTTGTCTATAACTAGCATATAAGCAAGGATGATTGATATTGTAACACCCCCTCCCACATTTATCCAATTTCACCATCCTACTATGGTAAACATGAGATGAATATTTACTATGACATGAACGAACCTCCAACCTCTAGTTATCAAAGTGGGGTAGAGAAACTGATAACTCATAACATCCCTTAGGGCTACATGACACTCAGGGCCAAAGGAAAACCCTTGGTGACCATTCCCTAAGCTGGAACTACATTTACACAATATTAAGCCCCAATTTCATGCATGACAAGGTATGTGTGGGGTTGTAGCCGTCCAAACACATGCAAAAGACTGCCTCCGTGTGGTTATGATCCAACTTTCTTAGTTCAGAGGGTGTAATATTGGGATTTGAGCCACCTTTTTAGGCTAGCCTCCATACCACTGCCCAAAATTTCTTGAGACTTTCCAGAGTCCTAATTAACTTGACAACGTAGGTAAACATTCAATATTAAATTAGAAGCTTGACCTAGACTACCTATAACACAATATACATTTCATCAAACACATGGTAAACATGTAAGCTACATGTCATGAATGCATACCTAATCAAAATAGTTTGAGATTCATCTGAGAGTCACTAAGAATGCCTTATTCCATCTTAACATAGTTTCAAAAACACTTATTAGTCCATATATTCATTAATATTTAATAAATAAACAATTCATGACAAGAGCCATAAATAATACACATCATATAACCAACATATAACTAGAAAATAACTAGCATAAATATCATGGAAACTTACACATAATATTTCCAACATAACGACTACAAATGCTCATGGATCACAATAGGAAAATTTCTCATATTAACATATGACAATACCAAACAAGTTAGGGACTTCCACGTACCACTCAAACATAGATTGGGCTGAACCAAATCTTTCTCTCTAATAATCACCCACGTGCCATATTCCAAGAATGAATGTGGGATCTCATGGAATAAACCAAATCGAAACCAAACAAGGGCTTCAATATGCCAAACCACCTCAACCACCAACCACAGTGATTCCACCTCCACTGTTGGACGTCACTAACACCAAATATATTGATCTCTACCGAAGTTGTATAAGGCTCCAGGATTTAGTGAATCAACCCAAAACCTTCCAGGGCTCTAGATCATTTATCCAACCCAACTCTAGGGACTAGTAACTCAACCCACAAAAGGTTCCAGATTGTTTGTTTGAACCTATGGTACAAGACTAGTAACTCAACCCAAGTTGTTACGGGGCTTCCAGAGAATTTTCTCCAGCCCACAACAATAAGGAACTTGAGCACCAATCAGAAAAACAATAGGTGTAGAAACCCACAACACCATTATTATCCAAGAAATTACAAGGCGAGGATAAAACCATTGTCAATCTAGGAAAACCTCCATGCTAATGGCAACACATAACCAAAAACTCACATGCATATAACATCCATCCAGAAATCATTGAGGTCTCTATTTTTTTTATTTTCCTTCATTTTTCCCTCAATTTCCCTCTCATGCAAGTGAGTGTCTCTTCTCTTTCCTTTTCTCCTATTTTCCTTTATTTCATAAATAAATGCAAATTATTTCCACTTTTACTTTTGTTAATTCCTTTCCTAATTTCCATAGTCATCGATTAATCACAAATGATACCCGATCACTATGATTTTCCAAACATTCATCTTGGAATATGTGTCCCATGACCTTGGTATTAATTTTTTTTTTTACATGGAAAATCAAATAGGAGTTGTTAAAAACCCCTCCCCCTTGGGGGAACACTGTCCCCGGTTCTCTATGAGACCTATTACAAAAAATATGGTGAAAACAAAACATACTTCCCACAAAACATAATCAACATCACTATAATACCACTTATTGTAGCTTTATAACATAGCTCATTGTCATATCTATGATCAACATCCATATACATATACCAAAACTCATTTTCTTGAACTATAAAATATTGAATGATATAAAGCTTGCATTTTCTCAACCATCTCCCATGTAGCTTCATCAGGCAAAAATTTCTTCCACTGCACTTTAACCTACTCGATTTCTCAGTTTCATAGCATGATTTATGTCTGTTGAAATATGAATTGTGGTTCTGGATGGAATTCTCCCTTTGGTTCCACCTACAGCACATATCGGTCAATCACATGATCAACATCATGGAAATACGTATTAAGTAATGAAACATGGAAAACATCATGGATTTTCTTTGTCAGAGGTAGTGCAAGTCTATAGGCAACTCATCCAATCCTATCAAGGACCTAAGAAGTATTGAAATGTCGAGGTAATAGCTTGGAACATGATCCAATCCTCAAAGATACCTTCTTGGGATTGATGTGCAAGTACACATGTTCCCCAACATGAAACTCCTTAAATACCCTGTGATGATCTGCATAACATTCCTACCTTTCCTATGCTACTTGAAAATTCATTTTAATAACCTACATTTATTGTTAAATCTCTTCCAATATATATAGTTCAATCAATACCATGTTTATTGGCTCACTATAAATGATAGGAGTATTATAAGTTCTCCCATAATGTACCTAAAACAAACTCATCTTCAAGGATTCCCGATACCCATTGTTATATGAAAAATCTAACAGTTTAAGATACTCTTCTGATCAGGAGATCATGTGTTTATCTCAAAATTTAAAGTGCTCAAAACTGTACCAAACCTAAGCGACTGGATAGGTCTCGTCATTGTGATTATGACGTCGTGAACGGTTCGAAACACTGATGTCGTATGAGGAAGATATCACCTTCTGATCGTTTTCCTAAATAGCTAAATTTTTGTCATAGGAGTGACTGGGATGCCCAGTCAGCATGCAGGTACAGTCAGCATGGGTGGCATATTCTCAAAATATTACCTTTTCTCAAATCTAGTCATGTTTCGATAAGTGGCAGTTTTGGGGACGTTGGATGGATATATACGAGTTTTAGGAGGGACATTGGATGGATATGTACGAGTTTTAGGAGGGTAGTTGGATGGGTGACACATGGATAGCCTGGAGGCTTCCACATGGCGTCGTGACCATTGACCAAAATTTTGGTGGAGTCTAGGGGGTTCGACGTTACGACCTCCAGCGCGCCTACACAAGACCTTAACCATCTCCTCTATCTATGTTCCTTACCCCTATAGGGCGCCACTTATATTTAAACATTATAAAGGTTGCATATGGGGGGGGGGGAACCACCAGTGGCCCCAGCAGAGGTGGTCACATATTACTCCCGACGTCGACAATACACAGTTAATCCAGCGGCTATATAAACGGTGGCAAAAAAACCTAGTCACATGTTAAAAAATTTCAAAACCGACGTTCAATGCTATGGCTATAACAAAACTTAACCTCCAGAAGTTATTCCTTATCACATGGCAATGGTTTTGTGGTTTTTTAATGTGACGGTTTCTGGATGGCTACTCTGGTGGAGGTCTGAAGAGCTATCATATGTGCGAGTTGTGGCTTTTATTGCCATGGTTAAAATGGAACTCCGATCTCCGGGTTCCACTCCAATCTTTACGGCAGAGTTTAAAGCATAAAATGTAACTGCGGGGTTTAAGGGGGTCGACATGTGGCCACGCCCACCCCTAACCACTAAATTTAAATGCCAATAGTTTATACTGGCGGAGGCTTCAGTGTCGGCTAAATTTTTGGGATTTTTACCAAATTAACTACAGTTCTCCACAATTAGTGGAGGTTTTATAGATTTTATTGGGAAAAAACTTTGGGAGATCGATTCTCGACCAATTTGGGTGAAGAAAGAGAATATCTAGACTAATTTGAGCATTCTAGAGCCACTAGTGCAGAGAAAATCGCCATTATAGGCTGGTAAACACATGTATTTGCAATTTTGAGCATAATGACAAAGAGGGACATGTCATTAGGAGATGGACCAGCAGATGTAGCCCAGGAGTGCTGAATTGCTTCATCATGCCTGTTGTGTAAAAATTATGTGTGATGTTATTTCTTTGTTATACACTATTGTACAATGTTATTTAGGCTTATTTTCATGCTTAAAAATCACAAATTCATCTATGTTTCATGGTTAAAAAAATCATTCCTTAAGAAAACAAATGGAGACAATTTGTACATGTTTTTATTACAGAAAGGACACTTAGCACAAAAAACTAATACACTCCTTTCAAATTAGGTTGGTATCATAGCTAGATTTTATTCTCTGGTGATTTAGTGTGCAAAGATTTTTTTAAACTATTTGCAAGGGTTTACATGCTTACTAGGCTCAATCTTAAGAGAGGAGAAGGAAAATTGGTGGAAGAAAGAGGTTCTCAAATGGAGCCACAAAAAAGGAGGGAAAGATTTCCGCATTCTCCACCACCTATTTCACCTCCAAAATAAGTAGAAGTAGCATTAATCATGCCTCCAGGAGAAGGAGAAATCCATGAAGAGGCGGACCCCAAAGAAGAAGAAAGAGTGTTTAGGAAAGTGTTAGTATGAATATTTTGTCGTAAAAGATCACTTTAGCTACGCATAACAAATAGCCCTAACATCAATTATGGCTGCCAAACATCTTTAAATCTGCAATTAGATGATCCAAATAATGCCGCACAAATCCAGATCTAAGCATAAAAGACATTAAGTAGATAAAGTAAAATAAGGCTCCATGCATCCAATAGACGAGACAAGAATAGTGTATTTGAAAGAATTTTTTGTATTATATTAAAAGGGGGCACCTGAGAGGAAAACAAGAAAGGTGTTTTCCGGTTCTCCTCAATGGGATGGGTTCTTGAAAGTCCTCAGCGTTTCAGATCTAAAATTCCTCTCTCTTATTGGTGTAGAAAACCTAGACAAACATAGAACTCAATGGGAGCTCACAAAACAAAAATGGAAAATGGTGACCAAGAGTAGATCTAGAGTGATCTAATGCAATGGAGGTCACTAATGAATGGGGAAAACCCTCCTATTTATAACAAAATATTAGGGTTATCTAGAACTTGGTGCATGAATAAAATATTATTAATCAAATTCTAGAACCACCCTTTAGGAATATTTTATTATATTTGTTGGAGGGAAAAGGTATTTTGACTTGGGTCAATTCCTTTATTTATAAAAATAAAAAAAATAAATGATTTATTTATTATTTTAGGGAGATGGTGGGAATATAATTAAATAAATAATGATTTATTTAATTAATTAAAAATGATTTGGTCAAATTTAACTAGGAATATTATTTAAATAATGATTTAAATAAATTATTCCTAGGAAATAATTAAATAAATAATGATTTATTTAATTAATTTCCTTGTTTTGGGTTAAATATGACCAGGAAATATAGAAAAATGTTATTTCACATGGTGAAAGCACTTTTACTTAGGGTAAAATTGGTCTTACATGGTGTACTTGGGTTCATCTAATGATAATAGGTTAGATGACCAAAAAAATGGTGTAACAGATTGCCCCGCAACGTACGAGTGTTAGGAGAAAATCGTATGACCGAAGTACATTGTAAGAAATCAGTCACTAGACATGAAGAGGGGAGTGAGAGAGAGAAATGTAAGGTAGTCTAATGTGCTAAAGGACTAGACCCTGAGGAGACGAGACTTACAGGTGCAACAAGTCTCTAGTTGATGAAGTGGTACCAGTGTTCAAGGCAGCGAGGGAGGCATACCTATGCCCACCGAGACAAGAGTACAAAGAATAAGGCGCCCGAAAAACCACGGAACGCAATAAGGAAGCATTTGCAGGCCTAAACATGAGCCAAATAAATAAAATGATGAATCCCACATACATGCGATGCCTGGAATAACCATCAGGACTTATACAAGAATATTTTAGTACATGAAATATAAATACACCCAAAGGCCCCCTACACACAGGGAAGGGCTCGCAAAATCTGACTGATACATGCAAATCGAAGAGGCGCTGCAAGCAGTTGAGACCGAGATCATCAAATGAGAGGAGCTACATCAAGGGCGAAAATGAAGAAGTCATCCAGGCATGTGGGGGGCTACCTGCAGGGCCACCCCCTCATGAGGGTTGAGACATCTCACACACGCCCAGGAATCACCAATACCTGCTACTGCATCACTGGACCATCAAGTGCATTGATCACGATCATGCTGAAAAGAGCTCGAACCAAGGTACACTGCCCTCTAGACCTGGCTTCTGGAGTAAATGAGCTGATGTCGACAGAAGTAGGTCCGCCATAGGTGAGGCAATAAGGGAACCCTAACTAAGGCACGGGAGAAAATAGTAGAGCGACGAATAGACGGACATTAATGATGATAATGAAATGGGGGATGATCCAAAGGGGATCATAAAAAAAAGGAGTACAAAGTGGTATCTCATGATGGAAATTGACACATACAGGAATGAGTATAGAGGCAAGGTGGTGCCCCCAATGACATGTGTTGTAAGTGAGAAAATCCGATTTTGAGGGGAGGTGAAGTAAGGCTTCGTGGACAACAGGTGTCCTGGTGAAGTAGCGAAATGAAAAACAAACAGATGCTGGTGATCTAGAAGAAAATAAAACACGCATTTAGAATGGAAAATGCTAAGGGTAATATCTCTTAAGATAGAGTGCATTGCGAGGATTAGGAAGGATGTGGCCTTCAAATTCCTCTAAAATATATGCCCCCTTACCAAGGTCTTTACTGATAATGTAAGGACCTAGCCATAATGAGTCTAACTTCCCATGACCGAGGGTATCGTGGGCCTGGTCATATACTAGAACAAGGTCACCTTCATGAAAGGTACGAGGGTGGAATTTTTGGTCATACTAAGCTTTGGTGTGCTTTTTGGTCGCTTCAAGAGTTTGTAATGCAACACGATGGTCTTTAGAGGTGCGCTCGAGCATGATAAGTCGTTGTTCTAGAGGTTGGGTATCAGGGATAAGTTTGATGACCAAGTGAAGGGAAGGGATTTCACACTCGATTGGTAAGATTGCCTCCTCGCCAAAAACAAGGTGGAAAGGAGTGAAACCGGTGGTGGTTTTAACAGAAGTACGATAAGCCCACAAAGCAAGGAAGAGCATGAGATGCCAATTGGTTTTGTGCTTATTCATCGTTCGTTGAAGCATGGTCTTAAGAATTTTGTTGACCACTTCAACTTGGCCATTACCTTGGGGGTAATAGGAAGATGAATATTGGTGCTCAAAACCCAATAGGGAGGATAGCTCATGCCAAATCTGATCTTCAAAATGTCGGCCATGGTTCGAGACTAACTGTTTTGGAACTCCAAATCGAGCAATGACATGGTTAAAGAAAAAGAGGGTTGCAGTGGCTGTCGTATTTTTGAACATTGGCATAGCTTCGACCCATTTAGTGAAATAGTCAACCGCCAATATGATATATTTGTGGTTACCAGCAGATGGAGGTCGACATTCCATAAAGTCGATGGCCCATTTACAAAAAGGACCAGCTGTGACGACAGGATGGAGAGGAGCAGGAGGAGCTCGCGCCTTGGGGGCGCAATGTTGGCAATTGGAATAGTGTTTGATTGCTTCAATGCAATCACTGAAGAGAGAAGGCCAAAAATATCCATCACGCATGATTTTTTGGGCAGTGGTGAGGCCGAAGAGGTGGCCACCACAAGTGCTGCTATGACAGGCATTGAGGACTTGCTTGGCTTTAGCGTGTGTGAGGCAAAAACGAAGGACAGTATCTACTCCACGACAATAAATGTCATCACCGATTAGAAGGTAGTGAGAGGCATGGTGTCGGATACGTCGTCGAGCATCACGATCAAGATGAAGGGCGAAATTTTGGGTTCGCAAGTAATTAAGGATGTCACCGTACCAAGGATCGTCAGTGGTGATGGAAAACAAATGTTCATCGGGAAGAGCATCATTAATTGGAGTATCAGGCGCCCTGGTAAGCAAATCAGAAATGAGTTCAGCGAGGACTAAACCTTTCTTAATTTTTGGGGTGAAAAATTCAAGGTTGAATTCTTGGAGGATAACCACCCAACAAGCGTACTTCCCACTGAGGATGCGGTGACTCAATAGGAAATCCAAAGGGTTGGAATCAATCACAACCTTGGTGGAACACATGAGGATATAATGATGCAGTTTTTGGACCAAGAACACGATAGCTAGTGCTAATTTTTCTTCATGCGAGTAGGACACAGGTGGATCGGCAAGGTTCTTACTGACATAATAGATTACATGTTTGATACCATTATCATCCTCCTGGATAAGGACACTAGCAACCGAATAGGTGGAAGCGGATATGTATAGGATGAAATCTCGGTCAAATTCAGGGGGACGGATCAAGGGATTGGATGTGAGAGCATGCTTGAGGGCATCAAAAGACTCTTGAGCGTATGTATCCCAGACAAATGGGGTGTGAAAGCGAAGAATTCTAAGGAATCCATGTGCGGTAGTGGCATAGTCAAGAACGAATCGGCGAATAAAATTAGCTTTGCCTTGGATTCTTTGTAGCTACCATAGGGTACGAGCCATAGGAAGTTCAAGAATGGCTTGAACCTTAAAAGGGTCAAGAGTTATCCCGTCTTTAGACACGATGAAGCCAAGGAGGCGACCAGCGGGAACACATAAGACACATTTCAATGGGTTAAGGCGAATGTTATACTTGCGACATCGGAGAAAAGTGATACGTAGGTCATGAAGGTGTTGCGCCCGATTTTTAGAACGCGTAGTAAGGTCGTCTAAATAGGCAAGGATAATATGAGCTAAGTCATGGAAACAATAAGACATGGCTCGTTGAAAGGTGGCGCCGGCGTTTTTAAGGCCAAATGGCATGACTCGGTATGCGAAAGTTCCCCACGGACTAATGAATGCGGTTTTAAGTTGATCAACATGACGGATAACAATTTGGTTGTATCCAGAGAAGCCATCCATAAAGGATAGAATCTCATGCCCCGCACACTCATCGATGATTTGGTCAATAGATGGTGTGGGGAAGTTTTTTTTGGGACAAGCTTTGTTCAGATCGCGAAATTCGGTGCAAAAACGAATGGTGCCTTGTTTTTTGAGGAGGGGAACTCGGTTAGACACCCAAGTGGTATATTCAATGGGGTAAATGAAACCAGCCTGCCGGAGCTTATCGATTTCAGCTTTGATGGCTTCACGTCTAGAAGGATGAATGGGTTGCAACTTTTGACGGACCGGAATGGCATCAGGCAATGTGTCGATGTGATGTTCTACATGGCAGGATCGAGTCCGGGCATTTCTGAGTAGGACCAGGTAAATATCACGAAATTATTTGAAGATTTTGGTGTAGGCTTCAATTTCTTCCGGAGTGCATTGGGCGCCCATGGTGATATGTTCTTCAATACCTGGTTTGACAGAAATGTCTATTTTGATGGTAGGAGAGATATTAGCCATATTGCCTTCTTCGAAAGTGTCAGGTGCGGGGATGGGGTTTTTGAACCAATCAACTTGATCGGGAATGAAGTCTTTAGATTCGAGGGCATATTGGTCATGGGATTGGTGTGGTAGGAAGTATGCACGATGGTGCATATTGTCCCATAGAAAATCAGGTTCGGTCATGTCTTCCATGATGTATTTATCAGTCTGAAAGATGGGAAGAGTGGGTGGAATAGGAGGATCTAAGAAGGTACAAATATGAGACACCTAATTTTTAGGGGGAAGGCTCACATGTGTGTCGGCATGAGGGGTGACAGCAGAGCGAACAGATGAGTGGGTAGGCGAAACGTCAGGGGAAGGCACTAAAGGGTCAGTTGCCGGGAAACACGGGGATGAGGAAAGGTAGGAAATAGTGGCTGAAGGTTCGGTCATGTCAGTATTAGGATGAGAAATGGTAATCGGGGGAGACATGTAGTCTGGTGTTAGGGAATAAGGATGATGGGTAAGCGCGGCTTCGAATTGGTGGTATGCGGCTAAAGAAGCGCGATACTCATCCAGGCGGGGGCAAAGATTGGTATGAATAAGGGTGATTGGTGCGCAAGTGTTTAAGTTTAGGAAGATAATCGGGAACAACGGATTCTGGAAATGTTTCATTGACCATGGTTTTGAGATGTGGTAATTCAGGGCAAGTATGGGTAGCATGTCCAACAACATCGCACAAGGCACACTGGATGGGATGCTTCGGAGGTTGAGGAGGGGCAGAGGTTTTCGGGGCGGCTTTGTCCTTGGATGCCTCCCTATGAGCTTTGCTAGTGGCACCTGACATGGTTGCAACAGGAGGTGGTTCCTGATAGGGGGACTGAGGTACAGGTGCAGAGGGAGAAGCCATGGGTATCAGTTGAACTGGGATCAAAGCAAGATAAGGTTTGGGTTGGCCAGGCAGAGTAGTGGCTGGGGGGTCTAGGTACCAGACGGGTATACCCAAGGTCAAGTTGGGGACAGAATGAGGGCCAGGAGGGGGAGAAAGGAAAGGCATCTGACCAGAAGGGAAATGGCCAAGAGGAATGGGGCCAAGGGGGTTATGCTCAGGTGGGGTCGACCTAGGAGGGTAGAGAGGCACGTGAGGAATGTTCAGGGAAGGAGATTCCGAAGGAAGAAGGTGGGCTAGTGGGGGTGAAGGGCTAGGAGATGGTGGGGTTGGGTGAGGGTGCGTTTTCTTACTATCCAAAGTTGGTTGTGCAAGGTCAGCCCAAGAAGATTGCATCATGAAAGCATTCACCATGCTAATATCGGGTACGGGAGTAGGGTCTAAAAAGGTTCCAAGCAAGGAGGAGTATTTATAGACGCCAGGGAAAACACTGGTCAAAGAATCAATGGTTGGCTTATTGGTGACAGTAGAGATGGTGGACTCAGGGGAGGTCTGAGATTTTGGTTCATGGTAAGTCAACTGGTCAATCGTGAAAATCTTGCCATTATGAGGGAAAAACATCTTGCGGTGGACTGCGGATGGGACGACAGACATGGAATAGGTGTAGCTACGCCCCAAAAGGATGTTGTAGTCAAGAGGGGCGTTGAGAAATTCAATGTCGACACAAACAGTCTTACCTGCAAGGGTAATAGGGAAGTTACGGAAAAGGCCGATGGGCTGGGAGGCATGGCCATCCCACGCGCGAAGGGTGATTGTGGAATGGGCCAGCTCAGGAGATCCAAGTCAGTTCCAAACCGAAGCAGACATCACACAGGTCGATGCCCCCTCATCAATGATACACCGAGCAACGTTGGAATTTCAGATTTTGACTAGTATTTGGAAAGCAACAGAAGCGGGAAGAGGGGGATGGTCTGACTGGAGGGCGTCGAAAACAATCAATTGGTCATCGGCATGATCTACAACACCCACAGCAGATAGTAGAGCCTTCTTTTGAGAAGGACACGACTGGAGGAGTTCCAGTGTTGAAATGGCAGCAGGAGATTGTGCCAGGTCATCTACTATGATGTATGAATGGGCAACCCAACCAGAGGCAGCATTTCGGCATAATGGGCTCTTAGGAGTCTTGGTGTGAACCTCAGCTTTGGGCGGAGATATTTGCAAGGGACCATTGGGTATCGACAGAGGCTCTGTAGGACCTAAATATGGGGACTCGGAGGCAGATGGAACGGGAGGCATGGAATATTGACGGGAACGAGTTTGAAGGTTGAGGTCGACAGTGAGAGGTTGGTTAGAGGCCATCATGAGAATCTGGTAATCGGAGGAACCAGAAGGGGAAGGTTGAGTGGTTACCGGGGCATGAGGTGGTTGGGTGGCCATGAATCCTTGTTGAGGGAAATGATCGATAAACACAGCGGGTTGAGAGGTAGCTGGATTGGGAGGGACAGTAGGGGAGGAGTGTTGTCCCCGTACGGTGGCCTGAGACTCCCACATCTTCCGCATTTGTGGTAATAAGGGTCAATCGTGAGTGTAATTACCATAAACACCGCAACACGAACAGGGCTTATTGGTGCGAAGCGGCTTGTCCGGCTCGGGCTGAGAGCCCTGTGGCTGGTTGGAAGTGGTAGAGTCAATACTGGCAGGATTGGATCCACGATTACCAGAAGCAGATTGATTTCCTTTCCTCTTTCTTTGCGAAGGAAGAAAATTAGATGCCCCTACTGTGCAAATACTTGCTTTGGAGGGGGTAGTAAGTGCGGTTGCGGGGGTGGAGAAGGCAAGGGAGTGGGAGGTCCAAATGCTAGAGGAGCTGGGACACCAGGTTGTGGGTACGGATAAGGGGTAGGGTGGGGAACATTGAGGTAAGCAGGAGTGTGGGCGAAAGGAGGAGGCATGACGTACCCTGGATACATGCTACCTGGAGGGGGGGAAGTTCAGGTGGGGCTGGCCCCTCCTGGAGGGAAACCGTAGCCCAGAAGAGGTTGAGCAGAGGTATGTGATAGGTTTCCAACGATACCATCGGAAAAATGAGATGCCCCCGAGGCATTGGGGCCACCGGGCTTGGGGAGGTCAGGAAGGACGGTATAAACATAACCAGATTGGGCATAGATAAGGTCATATTTCAAGGCAATTTGGAGGGAGGCTTCTTCGTTTTGGGGAAAATGGGAGGCGACATCTTTGCCAATGGGAGGTAAGAGAGAGCGAAGGAACCAATCCATGTAAACTCGATCTTCAAAGGGGGAGTGCGACACAAGCTCCATCTTCGTCGCCATTCCTGGACATGAGCGGAAAGGTGGGTCGAAGAGGATTGATGGAAAGAAGTTAAGAGTTCAGTACCAGTGTCGTATCGGAGAGGGAGCTGCAAATAAGATAAAAAGGCTTGGGAAATGGTCGCAAAGGTGGTATGGGAAGAGGTGGCTTGATCAACATACCATTTAGAAGCTTCGCCGATAAGCATGCGTTGGAACAATCGAAGACGGATGGAGTCATCGGTGATGGAATTGGAGGGACACCACATGTGGAAAGATCGAATATGGTTAGAGGGATCTTCACTAGCAAGGCCTTCGAACTTGGGAATGTCAGAGGGGAGCTTGGTTGGCATAGCAGGCCAACTGACATCGTGGCGGATAGGATCGTTAATCAGCTGATTGAAATCGGGGAGACTGAGGCCGGCCATATAAGGGAGCAAAGGGGCAGTCGAGGTAGGTCCCGTAGTGGTTCCACTAGAAACAGACCAAGCAATAGAACTGGGGTTGCTGTTGGTAGTAGGCCCTGAAGTAGACATGGCGAAAGTAACAGGGGGAGAACCAGGAGTACAGGGATAACCCGACCAACCAAAGGAAGAGTCATAGTGTGGACTCAGGGAATGACTTACTCGATGACGATGGGAAGGAGGAATTTTACCAACTAGAAACTGAGGGTGAAGGCCAAGAAGTCTCTGGGACAAACGCCTTGGAGGCGCAATGATGACGGGAAGAAGAAAAATGACATGGGCAGAGAGGGGTAAAATCAAGTGAGATCAATGTCAAAACAAGGGCAAAGAGGTGCAGTGTCAATTGATTTTGAAGGCTTTGCTAGGTGGTGTTAACCAGGCTCTTATTCACTTAGGGTCAGTGTGTGGCGTGCATTAATTTTAATTGTTTAACTGTGTAACTGAAAATAAATCTGTAGTAAATAAGACTAAAAGAACAGAAAATTAATAGCTACCAATGTATCAATCTAACCCAAGAAGCCAGGTCTCTCAAAACTAGTCTATAAGAGGGAAACAACTATGCAAAGCACGCTAAAAAGAGGCCAATATATCTAAGGTCGGGAGGGACGGGGATCTAAAGGAGAAATCTGCTGAAAAGAGGTGCAGAGAACAACAAAGAGGCAGAGGCAAGGTTGCTGCTAAAAAGGAGGAGATTAGCTAAAATATAGAAGGGACAAGGAGGTGGACCTAGAAATGAACCCAAACAAAGCTATATGAGGGGATTTGAGAGGGATAAGAGATGATCTAAAGGGATCTGAAAATGAGGGATCAGATCTGAAAGAAATAAGGCTGAAACCCTAGAAATTCAGACTTCTGAAATAGCAAAAACTCTCCCACAAAATGTGGAGGGTACTAGAGCCCTAAGGGGAAATATTCCCACTTATTTGAGTGAAACAGATTAGAAATAGGTCTAAACAGGCAGAGACAGAGGCTGGAAAACCCTGACAGAAGCTTCAGACAAACCCAGAAAAAGTGCTGGAAAATTGCAGAAAAATGTGCAGGTCGCAGGTTCTGACCTGTTTGCAGTCGAGGTCACAGATTTGGGGTAGAAAAGTGCGACCTCAAGGCCAGGTCGCACTTTTTGGGCCGATAAGTGTGACCTACAGATCCGTCTCTCTCAGCGGAAGATTTCAGAAAAAATTGTCGTCTCAGCTGCGGCTGATGTCTGTCACCTGCATAATAAGGCCAGAAACACATGGAAGTTAAAAATATGACTGTTTGAGGGTTTTAGAGGTGGAAAACACCATAAAAATAGGAAAAACAAAAAATGGAAGAGAAACCCTAGGGTCTGAAACAACTGGATATGGAGGAATATATAAAACGACAGTGGTCGCAAAAGAAAACACGTGTGGAGTCACCAATTGTTAGTATGAATCTTTCGTCTTAAAAGATCACTTTAGCTATGCATAACAAATATCCCTAACATCGATTATGGCTGCAAAATAGCTTTAAGTATACCATGAGCTGATCCAAATAGTGCTGCACAAATCCAGATCTAAGCGCAAAAGACATTAAGCAGATAAAATACAATATGGCTCCATGCATCCAATAGACAAGACAAGAACAATGTATTTAAAATAATTTTATATTATATTAAAAAATGGGGCACCTGAGAGGAAAAAAAGAAAGGTGTTTTTCGGTTATCCTCAATGGGATGGGTTCTTGAAAGTCCTCAGTGTTTTAGATCTAAATTCCTCTCTCTTATTGGTGTAGAAAACCTAGACAATCATAGAACTCAATGTGAGCTCACAAAGAAAAAATGGAAAATGGTGACCAAGAGTAGATCCAGAGTGATCTAATGCAATGGAGGTGACTAATGAATGGGGAAAACCCTTCTATTTATAACAAAATATTGGGGTTATCTAGAACTTTTTACATGAATAAAATATTATTAATCAAATTCTAGAACCACCTTTTAGGAATATTTTATTATATTTGTTGGAAGGAAAAGGTCTTTTGACTTGGTCAATTTCTTATTTATAAACAATATATAAATAAATGATTTATTTATTATTTTAGGGAGATGGTGGGAATATAATTAAATAAATAATGATTTATTTAATTATTTAAAAATTATTTAGTCAAATTTAATTAGGAATATTATTTAAATAATGATTTAAATAAATTATTCCTAGGAAATAATCAAATAAATAATGATTTATTTAATTAATTTCCTTGTTTTGAGTTAAATATGACCCGGAAATATAAACAAATGTTATTTCACATGGTGAAAGAAATTTTACTTAGGGTAAAATTGGTCTTACATGGTGTACTTGGGTTCATCTAATGATAATAGGTTAGATGACCAAAAAAATGGTGTAACGCCTAAC
>JAXQQM020074577.1:0-12488 GCA_034641835.2 Pinus albicaulis
TTTTTTTTTTTTTTTTTTTTTTTTTCCTCGAATTGAACTAATTCTATTAAGTAAAATATAGTACAAACAAGAGAAACAAGACCCCGGTCGACCGGAAATGATAAAGAACTATCAACCTCGGTCCCAGAGATGGACAGATCCAAGCATGGAGTTACAGCAAATGACTAGAATGCAAGAAGGGTCGACTTCTACTTAACATGGGCAGAAGTCTCCACGCAAAGTTTTTTCCCTTTCTTTTTGTTGACTTTGACCCAGCCATCCTGTGGAGAATGGGCTAAAACAACTTGAAGACTGGAGTCCTCCAGCTGGGGAGTCTCCTTATCTGATTCTGAGGAGGTCTCATGGGCTCATTTCTGGGTGAGATCTGTGACAGGAGGGCGCGCAGGAGCAACAGATGACAGGTCCATCGTCTGAGGCAGAAGATCGGGTTCTGCATCGCTTTCTTCGTCTTCCGAGCTTGAGGAGTCCGAGCTAACGGCCGACGGCGGAGAGCAAGGATTCCATCGCTTGGGTTTGGTTTTAGAGATGTTATCTTTTTTCGTTTTTGCAGGGAGAGATGGGCAGGAATTTTGCAGATGCCCTGTTTGGTGACACTGGCGGCAACGAAAAGCAGTATTCTCAAAATCCAAGGTTTGAGTCCAGACAAAGTCGTTGATCTTGAGATTGATTTGATCTGGCAATCCCTTGCTCAGATCAAGTTCCACACATATTCTAGCATATGTGTAAAGCCCTTGATTTTCCCGCCAGTAATACCCCATTAAGAAGCGGCCCAAGGTATTGCCTATGCCTTTGTAAACTGCAATATGCCATAGGTGGGCTGGTAAGTTTGGTAGCCGGATCCATACAGGTGTTCTGGTGATCACTGCAGTTGCTGGGTCAAAATCTGGGAACCATGGAGTTAAGAAAAGCCCAGCAGTTCCCATAAACCAGGGGCCTTCATCCAAGGCCTGATGACAATGCTTGATCTTGTCAAACAAAACTATGAAATGACCTTTTGAGCAAAAACTGACCTTGCACTGGTGAGTCCAGTTAGCATGGATCCAGTCATAGAGTTCCTTAGATTTCGGCCAGAGCCCATTGAACCTGCATATGATGGCCTTTTCGGCAAAATTTTGAAGATCATTTGCTAGGACAGGATGGGAGATCTCAACAGAAGGAACCTCCTCTAGCTTGTCAACCAAGAAAGGCCTGGGTTTAGGGGCCTCAGGGGGTTTGGAAACCTCAGAGCATACAACATCTTTGTAGGAGAAGGGAGGAGCAGTAGATGACTTCCCAGCAGCGCCTCCTCGCAAACGAAGTGATAAAACCAAAGAATCATTTCTATTTATTTTGTAAGCAGAGAGGGGAAGAAGATCTTCGATTTGTTTACCTTGAAAAAAAAGTATCTGGAGGGCAGAGGGTATCCCGATCCGGCGTTCCAGATTTTCCTTGAGATTCTGCACCAAGTCTGAGGAGCAAACCCATTGCAGAATGGTTTTGCCTGAAAGTTGTGAGATTTGAATCTGAAAGGATGCAGAGAAATTTTTGAGCTCCTCCGGGACCGATTTGGCTCCTTCGAGAGCCTGACAACCTGGTAGCGATCGAGGAGGCACTTTCTTACTTGAAATGAGACTGCCGCTCTAGCCGAGATCCATTGCAGGGGATAGAGGGATAGAGCTGTAGAAGGGGCAGTGGTTCTTATGCTTCTTATAAACTTTGCTGCCTGTATATTGTGTTTTGAGAGGGGTCGCCGTTGTTAACGTGCCCAGGGTCTCTGGCGCATGAGAGAAGTCTAGGCTTCTGTTACGCAGGGTTTCAAACACTCGGCCAGGGCCATCAATACGCCAGTGATATTTCCGACTTTTGATCAGAATCGTGGGAATCAAGGCAACAGAGAGGGGACGTTGCGTGGCGTGAAGAACAAATGTTGGATCGATTGCCGCAGGGGGGAGAAGAGTCTGAGCTGCAGGCTTAGCTGGCACGGAAGCAACCAAGGAGAGCGCGATTTTCTGTGAGGAAAGGGAAGAAACCCTAGACGCCATTCCGGGAGCCTCGGGTATCTTATGGTTTATATACCTTGGTTTTATAATATTAAACCCTTAGTTAAATATTATTCCCTTCGGTTTATAATCCCTTGGGTTTTTAGTATTAATATCTTTTGTTTATTAGTTCTTTGGGTTTATAATATCAATCCCTTAAGTTTATTAATCTAAGGGTTCATATTCCTAGGTTTTAATATAATTTCCTTGGATTTATAATCATGATCAATGATGTTCAACCTTGTTCCAACGTCACATTCTGACAAAGATTGTCCCAATTTGAAAAGCAACAATGTTCAACCATCATCAACCATGGTTAAATAACACATTGTGACAATGATTGTCTCAATATGAAAATCAATAATGGTCAAGCATGGTAAATCATGTTCCAATGCCATAATGTGACAAATATTGTCTCAATATGAAAATCAACAATGTTCAGTCAACCATCGTAAAAAATGGTCAACCATGGTTAATTGTCACATTGTGACAAATATTGTCTCAATATGAAAAGAAATCATGGTCAATCATGGTCAATATTCAAATAAAACATGGTCAATTATGGTCAACCATGGTCCAACATCACATTGTGACAAATATTGTATGAATGTAAAAATCAACCATGGTCACCATCAGCAACCATCATCAACCATGGTCAAGCATGGTTAATCATTATCAACCATGGTCAACTATGGTCCAACATCACATTGTGACAAATATTGTCTCAATTTTAAAATCAACCATGGTCACCATCAGCAACCATCATCAACCATGGTCAAGCATGGTTAATCATTATCAACCATGGTCAACTATGGTCCAACATCACATTGTGACAAATATTGTCTCAATTTTAAAATCAACCATGGTCAATGATTGTTAATAACCATGGTCATTTTATGACAAATATTTTTCTATTGTTCAACGTCACATTGTGTCAACCATGGTCCAACATTGCATTGTGATGAATATTCGCAATATGAAAATTAAACATGTAAACCATGGTCTAACGTTGAATTATGACAAATATTCTCTCAATATGAAAATCAATAATGGTCAACCATGGTCCAACATCACATTGTGACAAATATTGTCTCACTTTGAAAATCAATGATGCTCAACCATGGTTAATCATGGTTAACCATGGTAAACCATCATCAAATGTCACATTGTGACAAGTATTGTCTCAATATGAAAATAAACCATGGTAATCCATAATATCAATAATATTAATCACTTGGTTTTATAATATCATTTCCATTGGTTTATTAATCTAAGGGTTTATATTCCCTTGGGTTTTTAGTATTAATCCCTTGTGTTTATTATTCCCTTGGGTTTATAGTATCAATCCCTTCGGTATAATAATATATGGGTTAATATTCCTAGGGCATAATATTATTCATAGGTTTATAATATTAATCCCTTAGTTTCAATATAAATCATAGTCAACCAAGGGTTTATATACATTGGAATTATAATATCATCCCGTTGGGATTAATAATATTTGTCCCTTCATTTTATAATACCTTAAGGTTTTAGTATTAACCCATTGGGTTTATTATTCCCTTGGGTTTATAATATCAATACATTAGGTTTATTAATCCAAGGGTTTGTATTCCTTGGGTATAATAGTAAAACCCTAAGGGAATAATATTAACTGAAGGGATAATAAACCCAAGGGATTAATACTAAAAACCAAAGGAATTATAAACATAAGGGAATAATATTAAACCCTAGGGATTTATTTTATAAACCCAAGGTATATAAACCTAAGATAAATATTATAAACCCTAAAATAAACATGGTTTACAATGGTTTACAATGGTTGATTTTCATTTTGAGACAGTCATTGTCACAATGCGATGTTGGACCATGGTTGACCACATCTTTATTCGAGGGTATTTCATATTTATCTTAGGGTTTATATACCTTGGGTTTATAATATTAACTCCCTGGGTTTAATTTTATTCCTTTGGTTTTATAATCCCTTGGGTTTAATACTAAAAACCCAAGGAATTATAAACCCTAAGAATTAATATTAATTACAAACCCTATGAATAATATTATGCCCTCGAAATATGAACCCTTAGATTAATAAATCCAAGGGATTGATATTATAAACCCAAGGAAATTTAATATACCAAAGGGGTTAATACTAAAACCCCAAGGGATTATAAACCCAAGGGAATACTATTAATCGAGGGATTAATACTAAAAAATCTAGAGTTTATATTCCCATGGGTTTTTAGTGTTAATCCCTTTGGTTTATTATTCCCTCGGGTATAATATTATTCATAGGATTTATAAACCTAAGGGACTAATATTACAATTTCAAGGGATTGATATTATAAACCCAAGGGATTAATACTAAAAACCCAAGCGAATATAAATTGTAGGATTTTTAGTATTAACCCCTTGGGATTTTTTTATTAAAACCTTTGGTTTATTATTCTCTTGGGTTTATACCATAATTTCCTTGGGTTTAATAATGTAAGGGTTCATATTCCCAAGCTATAATATTATTCACAGGGTTTGTAATTAATATTAATCCCTAAGATTTAATAGTATTCCCTAGTGTTTATAATTCCTTGGGTTTTCAGTATTAAACCTAATGGATTATAAACCCAAAGGAATAATATCAAACCCAAGTAATTAATATTATAAACCCAAAGTATATAAACCCTAATATAAATATTATAAACCATAGAATAAATATGGTTGACCATGGTCAACCATGGTCCAATGTCGCATTGTGACAAGGATCGCATCAAAATGAAAATCAACCATTCTCAACCATAGTCAACCATGTTTATTCTAGATTTTATAATATTTATATTAGGGTTTATATACCTTAGCTTTATAATATTAATCCCTAGGTTTTAATATTATTCCCTTGATTTTTTAGTATTAATCCCTTGGGTTAATATTATTGCATTGGGTTTATAATCCCTTGGGTTTTTAGTATTAAACCCTAGGAATATGAAATCTTACAAAGGATTGATATTACAAATCCAAGGGTTAATACTACACCCCCAATGTATTATCAACCCAGGGGACTAAAATTATTAAACCCAAGGGACTGATATTATAAATCCAGGGTATATAAACCCTTGGATGACCATGATTTATATTGAACCTAAAGGATTAATATTATAGACCTATGAACAATATTATACCTTATGAATATGAATCCTTACATTAATATACCCAAGGGATTGATATTATAAACCCAAGGGATTAATACTAAAAACCCTAGGGAATATAAACCCTAGGGTTTATTATCCCTCGAGTTAATATTATTCCCTTGGGTTTATAATTCGTTGGGATTTTAGTATTAAACCCTTGGGTTTATAATATCTATATGTAGGCTTTATTAATCTAAGGGTTCATATTTATATTACATAATTTAAAATTAAATAATAATTATCATAAATAAAAATTATTGTATAGAAATAATTATTATTAATTATACTGATAATAATAATATTTTTATTGCAATAGTTTTTTTGTATTATTATTTCTATCGTTACATATTTATCAATGGTAGATACAAATTAAGCCTTCGGATATATCAACCACATTAATATTTTTAATGTGGTTGTGCTAGTCTTATATTTAGAAGTGAAACTCCCTCTTCAATATATAGTAAGTTTATGATTCATTCTAGCATATTTTTTCGAGTGTTTTCTGACATGAAACAAAGTATTTTGAGAGAGTTCATAAGTTGGTTTAGGTTTTGAGAATATCAAACAGGTCAAATACATGGTTAGAGCATCTATTTTCATGGAGTGATAAACTCAAAGTGGGTGATATGTAATTGAGAGTGTGTTGTTCAAGGAATGTAAAATCAATCTATCATAGAGAGAAGTATCAGTTTGTTGGTTGTGTTTGCCAATAATTTCATTCCAGCCACTCGGTTCATTATATTGTGAATGGAATATTTTTTAGAAGCAACCATTTCTAACTTTGTGCCAAACAATAGCATTCTCAGATGGTGCAACTCCATTGTATAGTGACAATTTTACTGTATAAACACAAATATGCCCTCTCAATTTTATAATTTACAGCATATTCTCCACTAAAGTTACAAGGCATGGACTCATTACAATGTACATGAATGAAATGTTAAAAATGAAAACAATTTTTCATTGAGGTAAAAAATATATAGAAGAGGATCGACAAAAATTATAACTTCAGTTTTATTATTTTTGATGTAGAGATAGAAATGCTAGGAGCTTAGGTGTTACTCCATATTTATGAGGAATCCACATTCTCATGGTGTCTTGTGAAGTCCAGACCAGCCACAGGTTCTCCACTATCTAGATTTCGATATAGGTTCTCCCCTATCATGAACATTAATGAAATTTAACGTTGCGTGAATTTACAAATGGAAAAAAATTGAAACTGAAATATGTACATTAAATATGGACAGGTTGTATAGTCACATCAGATGGAAAGCAATCTAAATAACGATTGAAATAATATTTTCATAAGTCATTTCTATAATGAAAAACACTAATGGAACATGGCAGAATAAAAGTGGGGTAAAATCATAAAAATTAAAAGGCCATGCTAAGGACAACTAGAAATGTAGTTACATCAAAAGAGTACAAACCAAAAAATATTGTATTGAGGGTTGATCAATTTTTCTACAAATTTTTGACTAACAAGTAAGCTTAAAAAGTGTAAAATAATACCCGTCCTCAACCCAACCAAAATATTTCTAAACTTCAATGCCCCTATGTTGTAGAGGTAAATCCCCTCTGCGGGTAGAGGTGATCCCTACTAGCCCAGATCGGGTCTAGCAACAATCGTATCACGCTAAGGCGTAAGTTCCTAATTGCAATAGACAAAATTGCGAGAAAGGCCTACCTTAAGTCCAACGATGTTGTTCACAAAGAAGGTAGTGTTCCTGTTTCCTTGCTCCAGCAGATCACAATTCTCTCGCTGGTCGCGATCAAACACCTGAACATACAAGAAACACGATGAACACACAAGCGTAAAACCTAATATATGCAATTATGTATCAGTCAGAGAAGACACAACTCATGATCACAATGTATGAAAAATACGATTGGAACCATAACCAAAGTCGCTTATCATTAATCAATACAAAGAAAGATACAACCTATGCTCTGACGCTGGATCTTCCTTCGGCGGGTCGACAACGGAATACGTCTCGGTAAATCTTGTCGGGAATGGGACAAGCCTCTCTCTTTGGTTGTCTTGAAAAAAATATCCTTGCTACTGATTTGGCTCTATGAGGACTATCAAGGCTCTTGTGGCATTCTCTAGGCTATGAAGGCTCTTGAAGGCTAAACCATTCAGCTCCTTCATCAATGTAAGATGGCTATATTTATAGAGGAGAGGAGGAGGTTGGGATCCCTAAAATAGTTGAATGGAGGCCTTATCCCTTGGGAGGTTCCCCATAAGGTGGAAACAAGAGGCCAAAGGAGGAAGACCATGGTTATTCAGTCAAAACCACTCCTCATGACTCATCCATGAAGTTGTTGTAATCGAAACTTCGCCTCTTTTTAAAAAAAAATTCCATAAGCAGATTGGCACGGGTGCTTAACTGGGACAGAGCACCAATTGGTGCGCGCTTGGTGTTAATTTTCCTCATTGGTGCGAGGACATAACGGGCTACCAGCGACAAGGCAAAAACAGGTGTTTTTAGGGGTCTGCTTAGGAAATGATCAACAGAAGTAATGTTGTCCTTGTGGAAAGCGATGCAATGATGGTATTTGAAAGGCATAAACTACTTATTGGTCACAGAAATGAACCTCCAATGGGAGAGATGCGGATTGCAGGGACGATAAAAAATTACTGTGTAACAGATGCCCCCTAAAGCATGAGGCCCGAAAGAGAGAGAGGGGTGAAATGTTTTATGAGAACATGTCCAACTAAAAACATTGTCGTCGAAAAACCTGCATAGGAAAATACAACTGATATCTCAAATACATGATATATGCGGTATGGGCGTAGCAATCCATAACAGAGTATACAATAATCAAGATCCAAGGCATGGACGCAGCCATCTAGTAAGGATCGATAGATAGACTCAGGTATGGTCGCAACCATCCAATCATTGATTAATGTAACCAATCATAATAATCCAAAAAATCGCATCCTGGATTCTAACAGACAAAATCCAGGCTCTTGCGCTCCATCTTGACCTGAACAAAGTACAAGTTCAAGCATGTGAATAAGTGAGTTGAAGGCGAACATGCAAGAAAATCGTCTGATTACTATCCAATGATGAAAGCTGTTAACAGACGCAAGAGGAACCACCATAATGACAATGGCCCTCAAGGTACTATAGGTACAATCCACGGAGTGTGAATAGTGAGCTGATTTTGAACACTCGTAGAATCACTCGATCGAAGGCCAATGATGAAAACCTCACGTCGAATACGAAGAACCTGCCATTGAGGCATGTAGGCCCCAAGGTACCGAAAAGGATTCTCTAGATCAACTTCTTGGATAATGAGCTGAAGTCGACAGGAAGTGACCTTGATCGAAGGTGGGCCATAGTGTTTCCCACATCATCGATGCGAGACAGAGGAAAATAATGTTTGTGAATCAGGATCAGATGAGAATCAGAGGAAGGTTGAAACTGCAGAGGTCAACTTCTTTTGAACATATCAGCGGCACGACAGTGGATTTGGCAGTATTTGGCATCAAAATATCAGAGGTCATAATGACGAGGCAAAGAGCAGATGAGAGGTCAAAAAGGATTACCCAAACCCACGGAGGAAAACAGAGAGTGAGATGAGATATCCCTAACCTGTCATGAATGCAGACAAGTGCCATGTTTAAGAGCGACATACTGCTGACACAACGATGATACTGGTTCCATTTTTCCCCACCATTTCTGGCGAGTACCTCTTTATTTTTACACAAGCTTGAAGAGGATACCATATGCTTGTCATATAAGTTCGTACTTCGGATGAATCCATCCTAGTTCATTTAATGAGCCCTAGGAAGGAGGAACTCGAATATCGTCATTACGACTGAGTCCGATGTCATCAGGGTTTAATGAGTTTGACAACGAAAGAACCCGGTGTCTTGTCATATTTATAGAGTTTGAAAATACAGTGAAAATTAAACTCCAATAGTCCCTTTTCGTATATAGTTCCTCAGATCCGAAAATGTAGAAAACTGCATCTGAGAAAAACTCCTAGTCGCGATAAGATAGGGTATTCCTTTTTCATAAATAATCTATCTTAGCCTGAAAAAGGGGTAAACGTATACTGGGTAGATGTTGTTTTGCAGCCACTTTAATGAGATCAAAATGACAAGCGACTCGGCAATATTTTCATGTTTAGAGAGTCAGAAAAGAGCTAAAATTTGACTCCTCCTAGAGGAACGAGTGGCATAAAGCGTAGCAACTGGTTCCGGTAATGGTGGAACTGCTCAGAATGAGTAAAGGTTAAGAGGTTGGCTAACAAGATCACTCATCATAGTGGCTCCTCAGGAATGGGTAAAACAACCAAGTGAAGGCATATGATCGGCCAAGCAGATAGTGATGATGGAGTGCAAAAACCAAGGCTCATCTGGAAAAAATAGGCTGATAAAATGACAATCACGAGAGGTAAAATGGGCATGGTTTCATTTTTACACAAGCTTGAAATCAGGAAACTCTGCTTGAAGTTGGTTTCATTTTTACACAAGCTTGAAACAAAGATAAACTATGCTTGAAACCGGTTTCATTTTTACACAAGCTTGAAATGGAAACAAACTATGCTTGAAAGAGTAAGCATGCCCCTAGCATGGTGACTCAATTCGAGGTGCATGCCTCCCAGGCTTCAATCCATATGAAAGGAAAATGGAGTGAAGGTTCAAATCACGAGATCAAGAGAAAGACTCGACTAGGATTTTACGAGATCTTATAAAAGAATCAAATTCAACGGGAAAATGTTTCATTGTTTTAACGAGGTTGACACATTAAAAGAACTATCCTCGTGACACTTTGTTCCATGGTTTAAGGAGCTTGACACAAGAAAAAAAACTATGCTCCAAACACCTTGTTTCATTTTTTAAGGAGCTTGAGACAAGGAAAAGAACTCTGCTTCGACATACCTTGTTTCATGGTTTAAGGAGCTTGACACAATGAAAACGAACTCTGCTTCGAAGACAACTCATCATGATGAATGAGAAGTCATGGCTTCCAAGAGGTTTTCATCTGATGGAAGGAGAAAATCTTGGAAATCAGGACCCAATGCCCCCAGCACACTATGCATGACGACATCATCACTAAGTATAGGCAAGGGGTAGGTAGCCACATAGTTGACTTGCGGTGGGGCAGATACAATGGGTGGAAAAAAGCTAGGAAGGGATGATGGCGGGCTAGCTGCCACATCAGGACCAAAGAATGAAAGCTGATTAACGGTCATGATCCGTCCCTCATATGGAAAATAGATCACATGAAAAAGGGAGGAGACAAGCGCTCCCATGGCATAGGCGTAATCGTGCCCCAAAAGCAAATTGAAATCCAAGGGGCCTGGAACAACCATCACATCCATATGGATGGTTTTACCTCTCAATGTAACAGGTAACCTTGGAAGGATCCCTAACAGCTGACTAGTTCTTCTGTTAAATGCCAACAAATTCTGTGTAACAACCACAAGTGGCGGCAAACTGAAAGCTTGCCAAGTAGTTGAGGATAGAACACTAACAGACACACCTATTTGTGCTCAACCTAGTGTTCCTAAATTGAGTTCATTAATTTTCAACCAGGGTTGGTAAACTGCTGAAGTGTGGTGCACTATATGTGCCTAGGTATTTGTTTCTCACTACATTGTGTTTAGTGTTTTATGATGTTTTTGGTTTTATGGTTTTATGTTTGAAAAGGGAAAGAACTAAGTGCTGGTGAAAAGAAGCTATTAGTTATTTAAAATAGAACAAAGCCGAAACTATGGATGACAAACAAAAAATGCAAAGCTTGAGAATGACTTCATTGCAAGAAAATAAATCACAACATGAGCTTGAACTTATCCAATTCATTCATTAAAGGTGTGTTGGAAGAGCTTGAGAAATGGACAAGTTAAGTGTAAATGAAGTTCTCCTAAATAAACAATCAACTCACAATATTACAAAATGATTATTTGTAACACAATAAGGTTTCTATTTCTAGATTAACCTATGATGTTGAAGTTACCCTATTCTGCAACTTGACTTATCACTTCTAGGCCTTATTCATAAGTTTTGAGATTTTCTAAAATGATGCTTGGGAAAAAAGGCTATAAGTGAGTTTGTAAAAGATTTGCAGAGTGATCAAAGCCTTAAACTGATATTACTGACCCCTGTTCATGTGATGATGTATCAATATAAATTCAGAACAAAAGTAAGTTTGTAAATAATGAAGGTCGAAAGACTAATTTTGACAACTAATACTACTTGAAATATAATGGATAACCTAGGCTAGAAAGCGGTCTATCAATCTTAAAAGACAGTGACTACAACTTAAACTAGAATGCCATTAATCTTTTCTTGAAAAAAAATGAACTGAGACTGAACTAGAGTGCTTCTAATCTACTTGAAGTACAGTGAACAGAGTTAAACTAAAATGCCATTATCAAACTAGAAATGTAGTGACAGAGCTGAACTAAATGCAATCAACCTCCGGAGTGCTATAACTAAATTAACATGCAACTAGTCTATGGAATTCTACAGCTCATCTCGTTCAATAGGAATGATATTTTGGAAGAGTTTGTAAAACAAGTCTGGCTGTATTATTCAATGCAATTGAACATAAACATAATATTGAAAGCAAAGAAAACTAGAATCTAAGACACCACAGCTATTTCTTATTCATTGTTACTGATGTTTTGGAAGAGTTTGTAAGAGTAAGACTGACTGTGACACTTAGTGTAAACAAGCATAAATCATAAAATTCGAAAGGAAATGCAACTAAAACCTACAATACCACAGCTATGCCTTATTCATCGTGATGATATTTTGGAAGAGTTTATAAGAGTAAGTCTATCTGTGATAATTAATGTAAACAAGCATGAACATAAACTTCAGAAACTTGCCTAAGCTAGAAATGAAAACGAGACTAAAATACTTATCTAAACCGTATAAACAAGGCTGCTCAGGTAGCAGGGGCCCTCTACCACCGGAGTAGCACGAAATCTACTTCAAAATTGACTCAACACTTTCAAGGAAATGATGCTTCTTTCATTAAAGAGAAATTACTTCAAAAACAGAGTGTTTTCGGACTTCTGAAATCTAGCAATCAACCACAAAATCTAACCTTGTCCCTCGGTTTCCCGAGCCATATTTGTAACAAGTTTACATAACTGTCTTGAGATAACCTAGGGATAATTTTCTTTCCAAATAAAAACCAAACTAGGACTTTGATGGTGGTCACGTAATAGAATTAAGGACATCTGGAATGTCCTTGTCCTATTAGGAGTCTCTCTCCTAGTTTGAGTTCCCACGTACATAACCGCCTACAGAATTCCGTTC